>CM068761.1:7377761-7452971 GCA_035084275.1 Hydrolagus colliei | reverse complement strand
TGTCAGGGGAGGGGGGGAGGGGTCAGGGGAGGGGGGGAGGTGCGGGGTCAGGGGAGGGGGGCGGGGAGGGTCAGGGGGAGGGGAGGGGGGGGAGGTGCAGGGTCAGGGGAGTGGGGGGGAGGGGAGGGGTCAGGGGAGAGGGGGGGGAGGGGTCAGGGGAGAGGGGGGGGAGGGGAGGGGAGATGGGGGGCAGAGGACAAGCTTTAATCCCACCCCTTAAACAAATAAATAAAACTACACAAGCCGTCAGCCAGCGGCTAACTGAGAAAATTAAAGTGAAATGTTCTGAAACGGAGACGGGGGGATTTGGGGCAAATTACTCAGTGCGCTGCAGCGTCTCCCTGGAGATGATCTGGCTCCGCGCTGACGTACTTGGCAACGGAATGTCGGTTAATCCTCTCTGGCAATCTCCCTCGGCAATCAGCCCCCGCGCCAGGGCTTCTGGGCACTGCTGATCACAGCACAGCCAGCCCGGGCTCGGGAAGGGCAGAGCAGCTTAACAGGGGAACGGGGGAATTCTGATCACTCGGCTCCTGTGCTCACTGGGAAGGCCAAGGGCCTGAACAGGTAGAGTGGTTCTAGCCTTGACAAGCGGCAGGAAGCTCGCCAGCGGAGCTCCCGATGGGAGACGGTTAGACTCCAGCATTTACCACAACCCACACTCTGTGGTTACCCCCCCCCCAGCCCTGGCTCTTGTCCACACCTGCGCCTAGTACTCTCCGGGAGGGGCAGAGTTAGAATGTGGGGGGGGGAGGTGAGGGGGTGGAATTATAATAATAATAATCCCGGCATTTGATATAGTGCTCTTCATGTCTTCTAGACGTCTCAAAGCGTCTCACAGAATATACTGTTAAGTGAATTGACTGTATATTTGTGGGTGAAACGCAGCAGCAAATTGCGCACAGCAGCGTCCCCCACACACAGTCGTGGATTGAAATGACCAATTTGTTATTGGTGTCAAGTGTGTGGAGTGAGGAAACTTGCCGAAGGTTTCGCCCTGACCTGCCTGGATTCGAAACACAGGTCTCACACTTGTAAGGCGAGCGCTCTAACCACTGAGCTACAGGAGCTCGACAATCTCCTGAGCCAATCCTTTCTCGTAACAAGAGTTGAACAGGAATATTTTGAATGATTGATGGTTGAAATGGGTAGTAAGGAGCAGGGAGAGGGGGGTTGGAAAGGAACGGGGTGGGAGGGGGAAGGAGGAGGGGGGTTAGGATGGAGTTGGGAGGGAGAGAGGGGGAAGGAGGAGGGGCAGGGGGGTTGGGATGGAGTTGGGAGGGAAGGGGAAGGAGGAGGGGGAGGGGTTGGGATGGAGTTGGGAAGGAGGAGGAAGGAGGAGGGGAAGGGGGTTTGAGATGGAGTGGGGCAGGAGGGGGAAGGAGGAGGGGGAGGGGGTTGGGATGGAGCGATGTGGGGTGGGAGGGGAAGCTCACCTCCTGTGGGCCAGTCCTGGAGCAGTACCGAGGGGGGCCACTGTGAGGTCTGCAGTGCTGACTGAGCCGCTCTCCCGGCAGAGGAGGGGAGGGTGGCTGTTGGAGGCAGCAGGAAGGGGCCTGAAGAGACACAAGGAGGGAATTAAAACAAAGTCCGTCAAATCGGGGCTCCGCCAGTGTCCGGGAACCGGGAGCCGGGGAGACGAGGGCGTCAACTTACCGGGGAACTGGTAGGTGTAGCCGGGAGCCAGGCCTGTGTAACCACGGCTGGCGTAGGAGGCAGCCTGGAAACCGGGGTAACCTGCCGGTGGGGGGGGGGGGGAAGAAAAAGGGGACCAAGATTAGGGTCATCAACACAGCAAGTAATTCAATCAACAGCGACAACTCACACTGAGGCAGTGAATGGCTTTCACGTCTCAACGCGCTTTCCAGACACAACGGGTGTCACTGAGTGGAGAGGAAACGGGAGGGGTGATGGATGGGGAGTTGGGTGGGGGGGGGTTGGGGTTTTGGGGGGGCGGGGTGAGGTGTTGGGTTGGGGGTGAGTGGGGGGGGGTTGGGAGGAGGGTGTTTGAGATATGGATCAGTGCAGCGAAAGGGGACAAGGGAAGAAGGGGTTGCCCATAGGACCGGTTGGAGCGATAGGTTTTAAGAATAATAATCCTTGCGTCCCATGCAGCACCTTTTCACATCGTAGAGACGTCTCAAAGCGCTTCACAGAATATACTGTAAATTCAACTGACAGTATAGTTTCGGGGGCGAAACGTGGCAGCCAATTGCGCACAGCAGCGTCCCACAAGACAGTCGTGAATTAAGTGACTTGACTTTTTGGGGGGGAAGGAATTATTTATTACCCCCGGAAAGCGATCCACCAATCAACTAACAACCAGTTCCTCACTTAGTGTCAGGTAAACAGAAGCTCACTTACTGTGGAGTAAGGAAAATTGCCTGAGGTTGTGTCTTGCCCTGGGAATCGAACCCGGGTCCTCTCGCTCACGAGGCGAGTGCTCTAACCGATGCGCAATAGGACTCCACAGATATATCAGAGGGTTTACAAAAGCAGGAAAGGAAAGGGGGAGGAGAGGGGAGAAGAGGAGAGGAGATGAAATAAGAGGGGAGGAGAGGAGCGAGGAAATGGGAGATGAGACGAGTGGGGAGGGAAGAGAAGAGAGGGGAGGAGAGGAGGGGAGGAGAGATGGGGAGGAGAGATGGGGAGGAGAGATGGGGAGGAGAGATGGGGAGGAGAGATGGGGAGGTTTGAGGAAAAGGAGAGGAAAGGAGCGGGGAGGAATGAAGAGGGGAGGAGAGGGTAGAGTTGAGGAGAGGAGGAGAGAGGACAGAGAGGGGAGGAGAAGGAGGAGTTGGAGGAGAGGCAAGAGGGTATTTCTGTGGAATGAGCCATGGACCAGATGGAGGAGCTGATGGCATCTCACTATCTAGTCTCCGATGGGAAGTGTATATGTGTGTGTGTGTGTATGTGTATGTGTGTGTGTGTATGTATGTGTATGTGTGCGTGTGTGTCCCAGACACTTGATACAGAACCTGTGACCAATAAACTCAACAAAGACTCGCTGTGTAACTGTTACCAGGTGTTCTGCTCAACTGGAAGATTGTGAGACTCATTTATAATGAATAATAATTCCTCCGCCATTCCCCATCCCCCCCACCTCCCCCCCCCACCCCCCCCACCTCCCTCATCCCCTCCACCTCCCCCATTCCCCAACCCCCCCAAAGCCAATTAATGTCAGTTGTGTTGTGTGAGGCACGGACAGCCTCTAACAGTCAGCACATACTCTCACTCTCTATCTCTCTCTCTCTCTCGGCTGCTCTCAACTCCTTGTCCTCATGACCACAGAACGTGGTAGAGGGAGATTTGCTCTGTGTCTAATCTGGCAGCGAAACCTCTCTTGAGTTAGGCAGGGGTAGAAGGGAGACCACAGTGGAGTGTGAGAGCAAGGGAGTGGAGGGAGGGAGTGGAGGGAGGGAGGGAGGGAGTGGAGGGAGGGAGGGAGGGAGGGAGGGAGTGGAGTGCACGGGGCGAGGTGTGTGGGAGAGCGGAGGAGTGTGAGAGCAGAGGGAGGGAGGGAAGGAGGGAAGGCAGGGAGGTGTGAGGGAGAACGAGTGAGTGTGAGAGCAAGGAAGTGGAGGGAGGGAAGACGGGGAGGGGGGCAGGGAGGGAGGTGGAGCCGTGAGGCAGAGCGAGGGAGTGTGAGAGCAGAGGGAGGGAGGGAGGGAGGGAGGAAGAGAGCGGCAGGAGGTGTGAAGGACAGCGAGTGAGTGTGAGAGCAGAGGGAAGGAGGGAGCAAGCGCGGGGAGGTGAGAGGGAGAGCGAGGAAGTGTGAGAGAGCAGAGGGAGGGAGGGAGGGAGAGCGAGGGAGGGAGGGAGGGAGGGCGAGGGAGGGAGGGAGGGAGGGAGGGAGAGCGAGGGAGCGAGAGAGCGAGACTTACCCAACATGCCTATCCCCAGCATGAAGGCATCCATCCCGTACGGCATGACTCGAGATCGCCCCCTGGCTGTCCCAGTTGGTGACATGACCTCCTTTGGCTGCGCCTTCTTGCACTCCACCTGCCCGAGAGACGAGAGACCGAGATCAGAGCCACAAACCAGGGTCTGAATACATCAGCCCCACCCACAAACACACACACAACACACACAGACCCCACCACACCCACACAGACGCATCTCCCCCCATATGCACACTGAAAACCCCCCTCTCTCCCTCTCACCACCACGCACACAGACACATACACACACAGACCCACCCCCGCTCACATATAAACACAGAGCCACCCCCCACCCTCACTGCCCAACCTATAGACGTATACACAGACACCCCCCCCCCCCCCCACACACACACACAGAGAACACCCCCCCTCTACCCACTCGACCCCCCCCCCCCCCCCCCACACACACACACACTTCAGTCTCACCATTTTGTTGTTGATTTCATGGAAGTGAATCTCACAGACTTTCTCTACGATGTCTTCGCTCTCGAAGGTCACAAACCCAAACCCTGCAAAACAGGAGCCAGATTCTCACTCAGACCCTCGCCTACCGTCTCACAGAGGCTGGGACCTTCCCCCCCAGGGCGAGGGAGGGGGTGGGGGGGGGGGGGGGAGAGACAACAACAATAACATTACATTTGTACAGCGCCTTTCACGTCGGGAGGACCCTGGATGGTCAGTGTTTCAGACGTGAGTTGGAGTTGGGATTGGGGAGGGTGGAGGGAGGGAAAGGGGGGGTGAGGGGTGACCGATGGAGGAGGAGGGTCTGGAGGTGGCATTTGAAGGAGGCTAGTGAGTCTCACACCCTCCGCCCACACACTCACACCCTCCCTCACAAACTCACACCCGCCCTCACACACTCACACCCTCCCTCACACACTCCACCCACACACTCACACACTCCGCCCACACACTCACACCCTCCGCCCACACACTCACACCCTCCCTCACACACTCACACCCTCCCTCACACACTCCGCCCACACACTCACACACTCCGCCCACACACTCATACCCTCCGCCCACACACTCACACCCTCCGCCCACACACTCACACCCTCCGCCCACACATTCACACCCTCCGACCACACACTCACACCCTCCGCCCACACACTCACACCCTCCCTCACACACTCACACCCTCTGCCCACACACTCACACCCTCCGCCCACACACTCACACCCTCCGCCCACACACTCACACCCTCCGCCCACACACTCACACCCTCCCTCACACACTCACACCCTCCCTCACACACTCACACCCTCCGCCCACACACTCACACCCTCCCTCACACACTCACACCCTCCGCCCACACACTCACACCCTCCACCCACACACTCACACCCTCCCTCACACACTCACACCCTCTCTCACACACTCACACCCTCCGCCCACACACTCACACCCTCCGCCCACACACTCACACCCTCCACCCACACACTCACACCCTCCGCCCACACACTCACACCATCCCTCACACCCTCCCTCACACACTCACACACTCCCTCACACACTCACACTCACACAAATCCACCCACACGATCCTGTCCCCTCCTCACCTCTTTGGGGCTCTCCTGCAATGCCGGGATCGGCCAGCAGGGGGGGGGGTATCCACACCACCCAAATGAGAATGACTGACTCTGGATTGGACCCAGTGAACACACTCTTTACTCTGGTCTGATCAATGTGATTAAACATAACATTAAAATAATATTTAATATTTAAGGAGACTCCGTGTTGGGGGGGGCCTGGTGTAATCACAGTGGACGATGTCTGACCGGCAGCAACCGTTCCCCATTTATCCAGGTACGTGACAGCTCGGGTCAGAGGAAAGCTCCCTCTACACTCCCTCTCTCCAGCACTCCCAGCTCGCAGGGTAAAGACAGAGTAAAACTCCCTCCACGTCTACACTAGAGGTGGTCAACAGCATTCACATCATATACGTTTCACCGTTTACGAGCGAGCGAGTGCGAGCGAGCGAGTGATCGAGAGAGGGAGCGAGCGATCGAGAGAGCGAGTGATCGAGTGAGCGAGCGAGTGAACGAGAGAGGGAGCGAGTGAGCGAGAGGGGGAGCGAGTGAGCGAGAGAGTGAGCGAGAGGGAGCGAGTGAGCGAGAGGGGGAGCGAGTGATCGACAGGGGGAGCGAGTGAACGAGAGAGGGAGCGAGTGAGTGAGCGAGCGAGTGAACGAGAGAGGGAGCGAGTGATCGAGAGAGGGAGCGAGTGATCAAGAGAGGGAGCGAGTGATCGAGAGGGGGAGCAAGTGAGCGAGAGGGAGCGAGTGATCGAGAGAGGGAGCGAGCGATCGAGAGAGCGAGAGAGGGAGTGAGCGAGAGAGAGAGAGAGTGAGCAAGAGAGGGAGCGAGCGATCGAGAGAGCAAGTGATCGAGTGAGCGAGAGAGGGAGCCAGCGATCGAGAGTGGGAGCGAGTGAGCAACAGAGGAAGCGAGTGAGCGAGAGAGGGAGCGAGCGATCGAGAGAGCGAGTGATCGAGTGAGTGAGAGAAGGAGTGAGTGAGAGAGAGAGCGAGAGAGGGAGTGAGTGATCGAGAGAGCAAGAGAGAGAGAGCGAGTGAGAGAGAGAGAGAGAGTGAGTGAGCGAGAAAGGGAGCAAGTGAGCGAGAGAGGGAGGGAGCGAGTATTCGAGAGCAAGCAAGTGATTGAGCGAGCGAGCGAGTGATCGAGAGAGCGAGCGAGAGAGCGAGCGAGAGAGAGCGAGAGAGGGTGCGAGTGAACAAGAGAGGGAGCGAGTGAGCGAGAGAGTGAGCGAGAGAGGGTGCGAGTGATCGAGTGAGCGAGCAAGAGAGCGAGCAAGAGAGCGAGCGAGTGATCGAGAGACTGAGTAATGACAGAGAGGGAGCGAGTGATCAAGAGAGTGAGTGAGAGCAAGTGTGTGAGTGAACGAGTGAGTTAGTCAATGAGTTAGTGAATGAGTGAGCGAGCGAGCGAGCGAGCGAGTGGCCAGTGTAGCCTGAGGCTCGCTCAGGACTGACCCTGTGGATAGTGTCGCTGGTGACTGCGTGTGATTGCCTCAGCGCCGAGTCTTGGCCGGTAACTCTGTCTGTTCCTCTCCCTCCCTCGCTCACACCTGCCATCGTTAATAATTCAGGCCCATCTCTGTTCACGTGAATAATTCACGGTGTTGACAGGTTCGGCCCATTGTCCGTCCCTTTCCCACTTGTGTCAAACAATCTCTAGCAATGTCACAGCAGTGGGTGGGGTGGAGGGGGGGGGGGTAGGGGGTGGGGGGGTAGGGTGGAGGGGAGGGGGTGGGGTGGGGGCGGTTGGGGCGTGTGGGGGGAGCTCCATGTGAGAGCAAGTGTTGCCCTTCGGATAAGACATTAAATTGAGGAGGCAAATGTAAGGATTATCATTACCACATAATAACATTATTCTAATAATATAAACATCCCAAGGCACTATTTGAGAAGAGAAGGGAGTCTGTCTCTCTCCCGGTGTCCTGGTTAACAAGCCCCCACAGATAAAACCGCTCACTCGCTCGCTCACTCGCTCGCTCACACTCACTCCACGGCTGTTTGTGGGCCGTTGCCGTGCGCAGATTGTCTGCTGCATTCACCCACAAATCACTAGGCTTTATCCAGCACATCCCGTGAAGCGCTTTGGGACGTCCTTCCGACATGACAGACGAGCTTCCGAATGTAAGGATTTATTATTATTATTTTCTATCAATATTATTATGGACACCGAGGTCCCATCTCCCTGGCTGGGTGGACAGTATAAAACTCCTGGGAAACGACTGGAAAAGAGAATGGATTTGTTCCCAGTGTCCTAACCCAACTATCCTCCAGGTAAATCACTCAGCAATTCAGCTCGCGGCTGTTTGTGGGACTTCACTGTGTGTCTGTGGCCCCTAGTTTAGGAATGAGACCAAAGAGAGAATATCTCTGTGTGTGTGTGTGTGAGAGAGAGAGAGTGAGTGAGTGTGTGCGTGCGTGCGTGCGTGGGAGGGAGGGAGGGAGTGTTTGGCAGAAAGAGGATATGGATCGGAGACTGACCCCCCACCCCCCGCACCCCCTCCCTGCTCTCAGGCCCAGCACAGAACCGCTGGTGTCAGCAAGTCCACTTTGGCTGGATTTACCAGTGAGCTCCCGACTGTCGCAAGCAATTCATCAGTGGCGGCTTGGCAAAGAGGTTTATACTGGGAGCTGATTACCCGCGCTCTAATTAGACAAGCCTCAGGGAAGCCAGCCTGAGAACAGCCTAGACTGAGGCCAGTCAACACCTCCCCCACCCACCCACCCCCAAATATACTAATTCCTTAACCCATAATCCGTCTTACATCGTGGATGAAATGTCCCCGCCTTCACCCATGTCCACACTCCTCTCCTCCCTCGCTTAGCCGGCTCTGGCCTCCTCCACCGCCCTCGCCCCCTCCCTCGTGCTCTCACCCCCGCACCCCCCCTCCCCCCCAAAACTCTGGAACTTTCTCCCTCGGTGCCTCTGCCCCGCCTCGGAGCTGGAGAGACAGTCTCACGCATACAGCGCGGGATCAGACAGGTTTATCTCACCCCTCAGGGCCGCTGAAACCCTCATTCACGCCTTCAACACATCCAGGCCAGACTACGCCAATGCCCTGCTTGTCGGCCGTCCCAACTCCTCCCTCCATCGGCTGCAGATAATCCAGAACTCTGCGGCCCATGTCCTCTACCGCTCCAAGCTCTGTGACCCCATCTCCCCCATCCTTGGCCAACTCCATTGCCTTCCCATTGCCCAGAGAATTCAATTGAAAGCCCTCTATGGCCTCATCCCACCTACTACCTTTGCGACTTCCTATCCCCTTACCAACCTGCCCGCCACCTCCGCCCAGCAGGCTCTGACCTGCTCTACATCCCCCCCATCCACCCAACCATTGGGGGGGGTGAGCCTTCAGCCCTTAACCTCTGTAACGCTATCCTGTGGTCCCTCCTCCCCTCCCTGGCCTCCTTCAAGTCCTGCCTCAAGACCCTCCTCTTCAACTGTCCCATTGGTCACCCCAAATTCCACAACTCTTCCCGTCCCTGACCCCAGCTCGGGTCTGAAACAATGACTCCCCAGTGCCTTGGGATGCCTTCTTGATGTGAAAGGTTTACAAGTGTAATTATGTTGTTGTTGTTGTTTAAGCCAGTTCACATTCACCTTCCATCTGATGGGGAGCAGACAAACAACAAATAAACAACAGTGGCCATCACTCAGGGCAGCACAACTCCGAGCCAGGGGGATGGGGGGGAGGAGGTGAACGGGAGCACGGTCGAAGGGGAAGGTCTTCAGGTGCGACCTGAAGCCGGGGAAGGAAATGGGCAAGGCGGAGGAAGGGAGGGATGGAGGGACCGGAGGGAGAGTGTTTCAGAGTCTCAGTGTGCCGTGGCTGAAAGCGCAGCCGCCGATGGTGGAGCAGAGGCCATGAGGGAACGGTCGGGGAAGCTGCTGCAAGCCGCCATCTCAAACGCAAGCCTTGCCCGGCACAGGCTGACTCAAGGAGCAGAGGATTACATTAATGCCGGGATCAGCCCAGCCGGGGGATCCGACGGAGAACAATCAATCAGTTAGCCAGTGGCTCACATGACACGTTTCATTCAGCCTTTTATCTCCTGCAAGCCTGAGAAGACAACGTTTCCCCTGCCGGCCGCCCGTCCGCCCGCCCGCCCGCACAGTCGGCTCTTTGTTTGGGGGCCTGTAACCTATCTGCCTGTGTTTTGCCCTCGCTTTCTCTTCGGAGACCTGGGCGGTGATCTCCCCCCACTCCATCCCCTCCCCATCCACCCCCCCCATCCCAGCTCCCGGAGTCCTTTCCTGCTCCCTCCTGCTCAGTGAATGGAACATCGAGTCCCCTCTCTGCCACCTCCCCCACCATCGCTGGATCTGACCCTCCCCGACCCAGCTCACTGGCTTAAAAAAACCCCAAGGTCAAAGCAAAGCTGGCGATGCCCTCAATCATTTCAGCATCGACCGCATCGCAGTTTGGACCAAATGATTTTACGCGCACATTAACGCTCACACACGCGCGTGCGTGCGTGCACACACACACACACACACACACACACACACACACACACACACACACACACACACCACACACACACACACACACACACACACACACACACACACACACACACACACACACACACACAACTCCCTCGCTGTCTGATGTGGATGGACGTCAACACAGAATGTTTTGCGCGCAAACCGCACAGAGCTGTAGCAAAAGCTTCACACACACACACAGTGAAACATACACGTACAGACATAAACACACACACACACATACAGTGCCAGTAGACTGGCACTGGGTTGGAGACGTGGGGGGGGGTACGAGAGGTTGTGGGGTGTTGGTTGTGGGTGGGGGGTGGGGGGGTGCGGGGGGGGGAGTGTCTCGGGCAGACAAGCAGCACCTTCAGCCGCCAAGCCAAGGAGAAAATGCACATTCCATTTCCACAAGTACTTGTCATGTGTAGACAGCCCCGTCTCTCTCTCTCTCTGTCTCTCTCTCTGTCTCTCCCTGTCTCTCTCTCTGCAGGCTGTTTGCTGAAGGCTACGTGCATTCCATGGGAAATCCAGGCTCCGGAAACCTCACAGAGCAAAGCTTCACATCCAGAAACTTCACACAGCCCCACTGGTAACCCATCTGCACACAGCAGATACACACGCACGCACAAGCACGCAATTACACACACACATACATATACACACGCGTATATACAAACACACGTAGATACACACACGCACAACATATACATACACACACACACACACGCGGGTATCTACATACATACTCACAACACATGTTCTTGTACGTAAACACACACATACACAGCACTATTCGAAAAGTGAAGGGAGTTTCTCTCTCCTGATCTCCTGGCCAACAATCCCCCAAATAAAATTGTGTCCGTGGCTACCTGGCTGTCGTTGTCGAGGTGTTTTACAGCGCAAGCCACAAAATACCTTGCGAGACCACCTCACGGAGTGAAAAGGTTTGGGGGGGGGGGCTTTGCTGTGGGTCTCTCCTGCCCTGACAGCACCGACAGATCTCAGGTTAGCACGCGGGGTTCATGGGGGTGGGAGACAACTGGGCCCAATTGACAAGTCGGCCTGGCCATCGTGAGGTGACTTTTGCTGCCAGGCCCGGCGGCCATTTTGAGTGGTGTGGCAGCCATTTTGTGGAGGTGACGCCATGGCTGCCTGCAGTGGGGGCCGGCGCCGCTGACGGTTAACCCGGGACCCGGAGGCTTTAGGGTCGGCCAGGCCCAGCCTCCCACGGCCCAGCTCCCAGCCTCCCAGCCCCCGGCTCCCTAACCCTAACCCTCACCCAGCCTTGCGGTTACTGCCCGTTAGTCCGAAGGTTCATTAGTTCATTAGTCTGAAGGTTCGTTAGTCCGAAGCTTCCCCTAACCCTAACACTAACCCTAACATTTGGACTAATGAACCTTTAATGTTCGGATTAACAAACCTTATTTTCGGACTCGAGCGGTAACCATGGTAACCGCGCCGGGTACAGGAAATTTGTGTATTCGGACTATCGAACCTTCGGACTATCGAGCGCCCCCCCCCCAGCCTCCCAGGCCCCGGCGACACTTCTGATCCTCACACGGAATGGAGGGTGTCGTTTACACGGAACACTGGGGGGGCTTGCGGGCACTTGACACCTGTTCAAAAGCCCTGACGATAACTCCACACGCACGTGAACACACAAACGCACACGCGTGCCGAGGAAACGCACGTTTCCCGCCCGCGCTCACACCGCAACATACCCACACACGCACCCGCGCACACACAGGATCACACCCGCTCACACTCACCTACACAACAGGGAAGCACACAAACAGAACACACGCCACAATAATAACCTACACTTGTGTAGAATCCCCTCGCGCAGGGTCGGGGTTCCCAAAGCACACGTACACATACACACACACACATTCACACTCACTTATATTCACACTCACACACACACTCATGTGTACATACTTGAACACACCCACACACACTCACATGTGCACACACAGCTGCAAGTGCTTCCAATATGAACACAATGCCCCAGAGCAGACCGCCTGGGCCTTTCACTCTCCCCCCCCCCACCCCGACCCCACTTCCCCAAGCTGCCTTTGTGCATAGACAAATCAGTGATCAGGGACCCGTTGTGGTTCCCAATGGACCTGTGCCCCTGTCGGCCATTACACGGCCTCACAAAGCTCTCCGCACAGGCCAGCGCTTGATGTTGTACCTTTCACTTTGGGCGGATGCCTCAAAGCACTTTACGGGGACGTATATTATACATACACATGATATACATCGCTTTAACGTCGCGGTTGTGTTCGCGAAATGTGCGACTTTTAAGCAAAACGACGTTAAGCGAACCCAAGCATGAACATCCCCCCCACATTCCCCTGTTATCCCCTGGGATAAGGGCCAGCCTGTTACTTGCTCCTCACTGTTAATGTCGAAGATGAAAGTTAAGAGGTAAAAGTTCAGTGTCTATGCACGCCTACACTACCCAAAGTAGTTTGTTTCCATCCGCGCGAACGACGTTAATAGCGAACGTCACGACGTTAAAAAAATATGTTCCCCTATGTATCAACAACGTAACAACGAAACAACGTTGACCGAACCAACGTTAAGCGAGGTCTACCTGTACTGTACAGGATGGGGGGGACTCTGTGTGTGGGTGTGTGTGTGTGTTATGGTTGATGTCTTCACATCTCATTCCCCTCCCCACCCCACCACCCCACATTCTCCTGTTATCGCCTGGGATAAGGGCCGGTCTGTTATTTGCTCCTCACAGTTAATGTTTTCAGGTGAAAGCTAAGAGGTAAACGTGGGTGTCGATTTGTTTTGTGGATGTTGATTTGAGCGTGTTTGTAAGCAGTTTATATTACTATTAAAAATATAATATTATTACCAATGATAATCCTTTCATTCGATACGCCGCCTTATCAGGTCTTCGAGACGCCCCAAAGTGCTTCACAAGAATACCCTGTGAAGTGTAGTGACTGTGTATTTTGTAGGCGAAAATAAGACTCACCTCGATGCCGATTGGTTGTCTTGTCGAACATTAACATAGCGTCATCTACCTATTTGGGGGGAAAAGAGAAAAAAAAAATTGTTCATTTTTGTTCATGAAATTTTTAAATGAAGTTAATTTTTTTCTGCAACAATTTGTTCCCTCTTTCAAAGCTCTCGTGGTTAATATAAAAAATAATAATCCTTATATCTAAAGTAGCACCTCCTCTGTCGATGGAACATCACAAACGCTTTGCAGGATGTGGTGTAACTGTGTGTATGTTGTGGGGGCGAAAGCAGCAGCCAATTTACGCGCAGCAATGTCTGTGAACTAATGGCAATGCAACGAGCGACCAATTTAATTATCTTAATTGCATTCAGGCCGATGTAGGCCGCCCACTCAGCAACAACAACAACAAAATTACACTTGTATACACTTGTCAGGAGGACACCCCAAGGTGCTGGACGGTCACTGTGTCAGACCTGAGCTGAGGACGGGTGGGGGGAGGGAAGGGAGGGGATTAGGAGTTGCCGATGGGACCATCGAGGAGGAGAGTCTCGAGGCGAGACTTGAAGGAGGCCAGGGAGTGGGCGAGGCAGAGGGACTGTGGGATGGAGTTCCGGAGGTTGTGGGCAGAGTGGGTAAAGGCTCGGTGGGGCGGATTGGTCGGGGGATGTGGAGCCTGCTGAGTGGAGGGGGCGGGCAGGTCGGTAAGGGGTTGGAACAACTCAGGACAACAACAACAACAACCACACCATATTGCATAAAACTGATCATAAAATCTTAAAACTGATCCATGCATTTGAGCTGGTGCTTTTCACATCTTCTAGACTTTTGTTTTCTAGACTGTCTGCAAACAGCACACAGTCACTTCACTTCGACAGCAACGCTCTGTGGAGTGCTTTGCGATGATTTGACGTTACGTTGACATTGACGTTTCAGCACCTTTCCCGACTGGAAAGTGATTCTATTAATGGGATTCCTCATTTGTTATTATTATTACTGACGCTCTATTAAATCCAGTGATTATTATTATTATTAGTTATCGGTATTAATCAGAACTGGAGCTGTTGTCCATTTAAGAGGCTCACGACTTAAGATCTCATTGCTACTTCTGACATTTTGCTTGCTTCTCATCCTCACCCCCGCCTTCTGCCATTACCCACAGCTCGGGATCCGGGATCTGAGTCAATCCCTACTTTATAAGGGGCTTAAATTGAGCAAACAGACATGACATCACAGCCTAAGCTGTAGCTGACCACAAGCTGGTGTGGGCTGGTCTAGGTTGGTGTGAGCTGGGCTGGGTTGGTGTGGGCTGGGCTGAGTTGGTATGGGCTGGTGTGGGTTGGTATGGAATGGGCTGGTGTGGACTGGGCTGGGTTGGTATGGGCTGGTGTGGGCTGCTTGGGTTACAGGCAGTATTTCTCCATCGCAGACAAACGGCCACACAAATCTGCCGTGTTCTGAGCCCTGATACCCCTCATATCCGCCAAATAACAAACAGTATTCTACAGGGCCCTCCAGGCCAGGGTAGGGTATCAGGAGAACTACATTGGCAGTATCAGCCCAACGGCAGTCTCCTCTAACAGCCTCCCCCGCTCTGTGTCTGTGTCAATGTCACTGTCTGTATCTGTGTCTGTATCTGTGCCTCTGACATTTATTTTTTAAAAACTGAGGCTATCTGAGTTATGCTGGTTCTGTAACTGTGCCAGAGGAGCGTGTACACCCACCCACCCACACATCCACCCACACCCACACACACACTCACACACACCCACCCACAGACACACACAACACTCTGAGACGCGTCCGGCGTGAAGGTGGGAGGGCTAGGAGGGTGGGGGGGTAGAAAGGTGATTGAAAGTGCGGCCAAAGAGGAGGGTGTTGAGGTGTGCTTTGATTACGTTAATTTACGAGCTCTCTGTGAGTCGCAACTCTGCACGTTATAGTGTCCTTAATGTGGGGTAGAGGTCTCGCTGAAGGTTCTGTGTGCGTCAGGAGCATTTCCCAGGATCGTCCAACCCGACCCGTGTCAACTCCCGAGACTCAATCCCGTTAAGAGAGGCCGCGTTATTTAAACTCCAGCAAATGCAAAGCAGGGAATGCAAATTAAATTACAATTGACTTGGCTCCCGACTCCTTTATGCAATTACAGGTTAGGGTACAATGATTTAAAAATATATAGACGTCAACAAGAATTACATTATTATATTAATTATATTAATAATTCTTCTTGTCGAGAACACAAAAGTAGTTGAATCAAATTTTCTGCCAAATTTTTATTCATTTTACTCTCCCTGACAGCGCTACTTGCATCATCGGGGACTCCAGATACTGTTGGGTAAACAGAAGCACGTGGAGTAAGGAAACTTGCCCAATGTTTCGCCCAGCCTGAGAGTCGAACCCGGGTTCCCTCGCTTCCAAGCGACCGCTCTAATCACTGAGCTACAGGCCGACAACAACAACAACTTTGATTTATAAAGCGCCCTCCACGCCGGGCGTCTCAGACGCTTCACAATAACGGATCCTAAGGGTCGAGCCAGGAGAAATGGGAGGGGGGGGGGAGTTTACTAAGTCAGGGAGGACATGATTGTGCCTGGCTGTGATTTTGTCTCCACCTCACCCCACCACTGCGCCCCGCCCCGCCCCACCCCACCCGAGCACACACACACACACACACACACAGACTGTCGACATTCAGACTAGGTTCTCGCAAGTAGGATGATCGCTTGGATGAGACACATAAGCGGGCAAGCCATCACAGCATGAGTCAGCGCCTTCTGAAAAAGGGCGCCGAGAAAATTTGGGGGGTGGGGTGAGGGCTGGGGGGGAGGGGGGTGTGGGAGAGAGACAGAGAGAGAGAGAGAGAGAAAGAGAGAGACAGAGAGTGTGGGCTGGCAATCTGCTGCTCCCAGTGCCCAAATTAATCAGGAATGTGTTAGCAGAGATTAAGGCACACCTTCACGTCCATTATTGCTCGGCTCCTAATTGCTGCATAAACTGCGATCCACAAAACTCGAGGCCATTCACTGCTCGCTCTGAAATGGACCTCTTGCCAGAAAATACCTATTGCATGAATAATTTTGCAATCATTTACAAAGTGAAAGGCCGGGATTGTTCTTCTGAGAAAGCATTTACATAGCTGTTTGTCCTCCTCAGGTCCCTGAGGATTGATTTATTCTTCATGGCTTACTCAGCAATGGAATAGCACACATCCACTTTACTGAAGAGGTCAGACAGAGACAGCAGGGTTTTGTTAGTTGGGCTGGGGGGTGGGATTCCAACGCCTGGGAATGAGGCACTCTCTCTCTCTCGCGCGCGCTCTCTCTCTCTCTTTCTTTCTCACTCAACCAAAGGGTTCTTCAAAAAAAAAATACCTCCTCATTTAATCTCTCAGCTCATGGCACAATAAACTTCACATTGTCACTGTGGGAAGGTTAAGGGGCAAGTTGCTGAGTTTCGCAGGTTAACCGACGAACTTGGTTTTAACTAAAGCCGCTAGCCGGTGTAACCAACACGCTTCAGGGCTCTCACTATCTACTCCGTTTTGCCCCAAAAAATATATATAGAGAAGAAATCTATTTGTGTAAAAATATACACTTTACAGTATTGTCCTGTGAAGAAGCGCTCAGTCAATGTATTGTTTTCATTTTCATCCCAAGCGAGCGGCTCAAATTAGCCACAATGAATGGTTTCACCACAAAACTCTGGGTTAAGAGACTAAAGGGGGGGGGGGGGGGGGGGGGGGGAAGGATATTCCGAACCTCCATTGAGATTGAAGGTTTACTGGAATGACTGTAGAATATAAAACTGCTCGCGTGTGGGAGAATGGCAACACTACGTGATTGGTATTGCTTTCGTCGCAAGGGATGGTGATAAATATTCAGTGATTATGGCTTCACAAATCGCTGAGGCAGCGCTGAGTATATCCCACCAGAAATAACAGTGGTGTTTAACGCGCAACAATGGCTAAAAATGGAGATGCTTTTGTTGTTCGCTTTACAATGGGATTAAGTAACTATTAACCTCCCAGTTTATAGCGATCGCATGGGGACAGACGATATTGCCGGAGATAACACTGCAAAGAAACAGATTTCGTTTCTCGCTCTCTCTCTCTCACTCTCGTTACACCCAAGCCCTAGGTCAGCCGTACAACAACAACAACAGCAGCAACTTGCATTTATACATCGCCCTTCACGTGGGCCGGCATCTCAAAGCCTCTCACAATGGTGTTTTTCGAGGCCAAGCCAACAGCAACCCAAAAAGACTAGATGAAAAAAAAAGTCTGTGGACACTGGAACCATTGAAATTTTCAAGACTGAGGTGCGTAGAGTTTTGTCAGGTCGGGGTATCAAGCGATATAGGGCAAATTTGGGTTATTGCTGTTGAGGTACAGATCAGCCATGATCCAATAGGATGGTGGCACAGGCTCAAGCAGCTGAATGGCCTCTTCCTGTTCCTATGATGTCCAAAGGCATTGTCAATTGACCATACATGAAGTCCTCCCGCCTCACCCACCCCCACCAGTTCGAGAATAAATATTCTGGGGGATCACATTGTGGGGGGGTGTGGGGGTGGGGGGAATGATGGTGGGAGAGGGAACGGAAGAGATGGATAAACCCTCACTCTTATCAGACGGAGACTGGCAATTCTAAACATGGGTTTGAGGGAGGGAGGGGGAAGGGGGAATCTCGGGGAGGTTTGAGTTTGAACTCTAAGCCACTCACTCAATCACTGGAATTATGTCAGTAAAACACATTGAAAGTCGTGCCTGGGGGTAAAAGACGCCATGCAATCAAAACGGTTGCACAATAAACTTGTGTACGTACTGGAGCATGGGATGAAGGCTAGGCGGCTGCGTTGGAAGACCTCTCAGCCCCTAAAGCTTTGTCCTTGACGCACACCGACCAGCCTAACCCCCACGCCACAGCACAATGCGCATCAGCCTCCATTCATTAACGGCAGAGTATAATACAGCCCCTTTTAAATGTCATCTTCAATTTTCCAGCCAACGGGTCAATAATAAAGGGAAAAAATTACAGCTGCGGTGTGCAAGCCTCTTCGTCAGTCAATCAACCTCAGAAGGGGCAAAGGGCAAGACCTCTTGGCTCCAGGTCCCCTTAGCAACCAACAGAGGCTCCTTTAGGGAGGAGGAAGCAGACAGTCCCTGGGTATTCATGCTGAGCGCTGCGCTCACATAATGCAGTGTTATATTTTGTGCTTGCGATTTTCTGAGGGTGGGTGGGTTCTTCCAGTTGGGTTGTGGGGTGGGGGGGGTGTTGGGGGAGAAGGGATTTTTTTTTTTAGCAATTTAAGAAGAATCTCGAACGAAAAATGATGGGACGCTCACACAAATTTGTCTTTATCCAATCCTTGCGTTTGACGTAGCAGCTTATTACTGTTTATGACTGGAGGCATCTCGAAGCGCTTCCCAATAAACGGGATAATGGAAGTGACCGTGTATTTTCCGGGCAAAATATCACAGGGATAAGGAGATCTTCATCCAACACTGATTTGGTGAACTGTCTTAAATTGCGTCATCACACCTTTTTTAAAAAATAAAATGGGATTTGGGTGGCCAGACTAGCCACTAGTGTGGATTTTTCCCACTCGGCTCATTATCCCTGCAAGCCAAATCCCCAACAAGTCCTAGCCAGGGACAAGCAGCGAGAAAGCCTGCCAGACAGTGCACTCAATAGCAAGCTGTGTGCACACACACGGCTTTAGCTGATTAAGACTCCAGCAGTTACCCAGAACGCGTACTCTGAGAGTCCTCCGAGCCTTGATTTTTGACATCCTGTGTCTAATACTCTCCGGTTTAGGCAGAGTGGGTCTTTCCGGGGACAAGAGAGAGAGAGAGAGAGTGAGTGAGAAAGCGCGAGAGAGAGAGAGAGAGTGCGCATTCCATCCCAGTACACGGGAATTCACGTGTGTAGGTGGAATGCGTGGAATTTTCAGCTTGGTTTGGATACTCTTGAGGACGGTGAAAGGTTTCGCCATGTGTCAGACATCTGGCTGACCCCCCCGAAAAAAACAGTTTTGTAAAAAAAATATGTATATATTCACCTGCCAGAATACCTCTTTCTGAAAAGGGGTCATTTCTGACCTCCCCAAACCTTCTCCCAGTTACCATTCCTCCTCCACTGCCTGTCACAGATGTCCCTCTCCAGGCCTTACAAAGTTTTTACACATTTTACGTCAGTGTCAGCCCGGCTCAGTCAGTGACACTCTCACCTGTGAGTCGGGTGAGTGTTCAAGTCTCACGTCAGGACTTTTCAGATGCCAGTCGAGGCAGACACTCCACCCTTCATTGCTACCTTCAAATGAGACCTTTAAACCTTTCAGGTGGACATTAAAGATCCTTGATACCTTCACCTACAACTTTACGATAAAATCCTGTGAAGCGCTTTGAGACCTCTCGACGACATGATAAGGTGCTGTATCAAATGCAAGAATTATTATTAATAGGAAGGCTGCCTTCAAAGACCAGATATAACTGCCATTGGCTTTCCTGCACCCCTCTCTCCTCCTCCCTTCCAAAGCTTAATGTGAAAGCCCCATGTCACCTATTGGCTAAGCCGGAACCGCCTGCACCGAGATTCAAAAACCTAATGAGATTGGAATAGAAACGGGAGTCGCTGGGAACACTCAGCAGGTCAGGCAGCATCTATGAAGAGAGGAAAAGCGAGTCAACGTTTCAGGTACACGACCCTTCGTCACTTCTGACAAAGGGCCGTGGACCCGAAACGTTGACTCACTTTTCCTTTCTCCATAGATGCTGCCTGACCTGCTGAGTGTGAAAGGCGCTATACAAGTGTAATTTTGTTCTTGTTGTTGTCAGTCCCAGCAATTTCTGTTTTTGTTTCAGATTCCCGGCATCTGCAGTACAGTATTTGGCCTTTTTGGCATCAGAAGGGCACTGACTTCTCCCCCAAGCTCCCAACACTGTAGCACTGAGTTCTGCCCTCATCATCGAGCTGCCTGTTCTGGTCTGAGATAAACTGACTGTGAGTTATGTGCGTGGTTGTTACGGGTTTGCAGTGCTGTTGGTGAACAGCTCTTTTGCAATAAAGTATCTGTGCCCACTCACTGTGCCTCGGGAGGTAAATGTACCACTGGGTAGTGAACCACATTGGACCAGGTCCAACTGATCCAATCTGAGGGGACGGTGGGGGAGGAAGGAGGGTTGAGGGATTTCTTCTTTCATGTGAGATTATGGAATGCACATCCCATAAAGCCTCAGAGACTTCACACTGTGTGAAGGGCGCCAGAAACGTAAGTTATTGTTGTTGTTGAGAGGTCTATTGGGGTACTTAGGACGTAAGGGCATTGAGGGGTATACAAAATTACATTTGTAAAGTGCCTGTCCCAATACGCTGGAGGGGGGGGATCAGGGAGGCTAGGAGGATGCCCAGAGGGGGGGGCACACGATAGTCCGAAGGTTAGATAGTCCAAAGGTTCATTAAGCCGAAGGTTCGATAGTCCGAACACACAAATTTCCTATACCCAGCGCGGTTACCATGGTAACCGCTCGATAGTCCGAACCGACAATGAAACAAGGTTTGTTAATCCGAACATTTCCATCCTTAGAGTTAGGGTTAGAGTTAGGGGAAGCTTCGGACTAATGAACCTTTCGGACTAACGAACCTTTGGACTATCGAGCTGTAACCATCCAGAGGCACAGTCGAAAAGGAGGGTCTTGAGGTGTGCCTTGAAGGAGGCAAGGGGAAAGAGGCTGAAGGCTTGACCACTGATGGTGGGGCAGGCCGAGCACGGGAGGTTGATAAGGGAAGGGCAAGATTAAAATTGAAATGGGATTAGCATGGGATTAAAATTTACAACCACAACTTTAATTTACTTTCTAAAATGTCACAGAAACTTGCATAAAAATTTGCGCTCCCAGCCACTGTCCTTGTCCTTCACGCTAGTTTAATTGCCAGAATCAGGAATTTGAGCTGCTCTCTCGTGTGAAGGGAGCCACTGTATGTAAATGCAGGTCACGGTTGTAAAACGCGTCTAAAATCCAATGAAATGGTGAAACAGGCTTGATGAGTTAGACCACCTGCTGCTGATACCTGTGTTGTTATGACAATGGAGTCAATCCAGTTGACCTCAAGTATCTCTCTTGAGTTTGGTGAGTGGCGAATGGTGACGGGTGAGGAGGGAGAGGCCTGCTGAAGGCCTTAGCCTGTAAAACCATTTTGTTTTAAAATGCTCAAATTATGCAAGTTAAATCCTAATCGTTTTAGAAGCCGATTTCCCCCCCCCCACCCCCCGCCACCACTGTGCTTCTTAAACAAGAACCAGCTGCAAAAAGATCCAAGCCCGAACTTCTCTGATATTCTGGGAGGTAAGGCCATTAAGGGGCTTTCAGGAAAAGCAGGAGAATTGGGAGTAAAATAATAATAATAATCTTTGCATTTGAATACAACGTCTCAATACGTGTTAAGAGAGGTCGCAAAAGTGCTTCACAGATTATAGTGTAAAGTGGATTGCAATCTTGCGCTCACTTGCCTAAACTAGCGAGTTCTTAAAATTTCTATGACGACCAAAAAAACTGACTCGAGTCTCAGCAAAAAAAGGGTGATTTCAGGCATTGGGCAGACCAGACCAGAGGGTTTCCGAGTGAGCTGTACCTCCAACACACTGACTCAAACTCATCTACATGGGCATTCATTGCTTTCAAAAGAGCGGTTGAGTGAGTGAGTGAGAGAGAGTGAGTGAGAGAGAGAGAAAAAAATGCTCTAATCAAATGAAATCACCACTGGCAGCTACAGCCCCAGGAACAAAATCTATGCTGATGCTAATAGCCTTTCAAACACTGGGGTTCCAGTTCTCAATACTTCAGCTGCTCGCTTGTTGTGCTAAGTCTACAGTTGCCATGACAGGGCCCGAAGAGAATTTCTTTTAAGGCAGCCCTCGGTCACCTCGCTCGCATTCACTGCAGCTCCGAAACGGGCCAAGTACAAAAGAGTTAAGATTGCCTTGTTCTCAACCCCACGGGAAAAAAATATACGGCCACCCCGCCCCACTCCTTCAAAAAAAAATTACCGTTTTCTCATGCTCTCTCAGCCCAGATTAGAAAGTGTCCCCCTCACCGTCACCCATGACCAGAGCTGTCATGACATTCATACACACACAACACATCGCACGCACGCACACACACAGACACACACACACACAAAGACCCAGGCATGATCTGGTCATGAAACAAGGGGCCACAGTAGAGGGAGGTTGCACAGACCAGAAGTGGCTTCATGTCTACGGAAACAACGCTTCAGTGAGTGAGGCAGTAGCAAACGTATGGAAACGTCTCCCTCGGGAGACAGTGCAAGCAGAAAGTGTCAAGAACAACTTTCAAGAACAACTTGGATAAGATTTCTGTCAGGAAATAATATTCCGGGATGCAATTGATAGTTTGGGACGTGACATGTCAAGCGACTGCTGGGATGGTGGAAGGCGAACTGGATGGACCTTGGGTCTTCCTTTCCCAAACAAATTCTTACACTCTCACGGTGTTTGCCAGAGGTGCCGTCCTTAGGATGAGATGTTACAGCGCTTTGGGACGTCCTCTCGACGTGAAAGGCGCTCGATAAATGTATTGTTGTTGTTAAGCCGAGGTCCTCTCTGCCTGTTCAGGTGGACGTTGAAGATCCCATAACTCTAATCAAAAAGAGAAGGGAGTCTCTCTCTCGCCCGGTGTCCTGGCCAACAAAAATCCCTCAAATAAAATTGGTCACTCACTCCATTGCTGTTTGAGGGACATTGCTGCACAGTAAATTGCCTGCTGTGTCTCGCCCGCAAAATAGACAGGCAATCCACTTTATAATATTTATCCTTTAAAGCATTTTGAGATGTCTCGACGTTGTGATAAGACCCTATATCAAATCCGAGTATTGTTATTATCATATTATTCTAATCGTCATTACACAGGCAGCTCCGTGGAGGCGAACAGTCACATCTCAGCGCCTGGTGTGAGGGCAAGAGGAATGATAAACAACCCCCGAGAACACTACTTCGTGTATAAGACAACAGATATATGGGAGCAATTTGAGGGCTGTAATTTCATCTGAGGTTCAAATGACAGGATACAAGGAAAGACATGTTGTCTGACAGATAATCCTTCTCTCACCTCGAGCCTCCAAACTCACTCTCTCTCTCTCTCTCTCTCTCTCTCTCTCTGTTGCAACAATTCATGCCTTTCTAATAATCAATATTACTTTACTCCTCTCGACTTTCCTCCTAATGTGCCCCAGGCCACACGCAGGTTCAAGCTCCCAGCACTTACCAGCACAATTGTACGGTTCAATTTACGATAGCAATCACAACCCTTTTTTGTTAACAGAGCGTCCGCCCCCGAAAATAGGGACCAAAAATAGAAAATAATTTGGGTCAATTGGACACACCGGAAAAATAGTGAGAAAGAGGAAGTGAGAGAAAGCGGAGACTCACAAAGCCAACAAATGCTACACAACACTTGACATTTGTTTTATAAATCTCACTGGCCCAGTGATAATATAATATCACTCGTCTCCCTTCGTGCCCCCGGCACCTCACTAACTTTCTGACCTCCTCTGTCCCCCTACACGACCCGCTGCCTTCTTTCCTCTCTGGCCTCCTACTCGTTACCGGGCCTCTTTGCTCCACCAGCGGCGGCCGCGCTTCCGGCCACTACACCCTGAAGCTTTCTCCCCCAATCCCTCCATCTTGCCCCCTCCTGCCCCTCCCTCTCTCCCCCCGGCTTGGGATCAGGCTCCACTGTTAAGAGCTCCGAGACGCTGCCCTGTATGAAAGGTGCTGTGTAAATGTTATTGAGTGAAACCACTACCTGATGTAATTATATACTGCTGACTTCCCCGATATGTATTGAGTCAGCTGATCTCAGATCGTAATAGTCCACTGCCGCAGAGAGGGGCTGAGAGGCAGCCGATCGCTAGCTAGTTACCCCCGTGTGATTGTCTTCAGGAAGTCCACTGGACATGAACGGCCGTGCGCAATTGGCTGCTGCGTTTCGCCGTAAACTACAGTCAATCCATTTCACGGTACATTTTGTGAAGCGCTTCAAGACGTCTCAATGACGTGATCAGACGCTAGATCAAACGCAAGGAGTATTATTATTATTGCTGCTAACGGGAGTTGTACCGATGCAATTTGTTGTTGTTGAGAGAAAGACTGAACTCAGCGGTGACGCCCTCCTCGATCCAACGTCTGCACAGTGTGAAAACACTTGGGTTTGAAAACAGTGGAAATGTCCCAACGGAATCCAGCCTCTAGGGAGGAGACCCATCTTACGCACGTCAAACCCAGTGAAGCGTCCTCCAGGTAACTGGGACAACATCGCTCCTGACAGACGGTTGACGTACGAACGATTGCAAACAGCCCCTGTTCGGATGGGAACCCAGCTCGCGATGATCAATGATGATCAATAATCATAACAATCATGATCATCCTTGCCTAGGAATATCGCGCCTTATCATAGCTCCGTGAACGGCCGGAGAGCGGGGACACCCGTGCACATAAATGTCCAGACTCACACTCAGGCAAATACACCGGCTTTCGTGTATTTGTGTTCCCCTACCTGCGCACACAAGCACCACTCTTCCTTTCTCTCCTGGAAGGCACTAACTCACCCAGGGACATGGTTGAATAAGCGCTGGCAAATTCCCCAGTAGCTCTCTCTCTCACACAGGGTCCATTCCTCAAATCTATTCATTACACATTCCACTGGGCATTGTGGGGGTGGGGGGGGTAGACTCTTGGTGTATCCTGCTCCTTGCATGCCCCCCCCCTCCCTCCCTCCGCCTCCATTCATAACTTGGCCTGACTTAACCGGGCTGCTCCCTCTCTTTGCTTGAGTCCGCAACAAAGGAAGGAAGGGATCCATTGAGCAATAATGATATTAACCCTTGCATTTGATCTTGCTGCTCGCGAGAAGAGCACTATACAAGTGGAATTTGCTCTTGTTGTTCTTGTGGTGGTGGTGATATGGCTCCTGTAGCTCAGTGGTTAGAGCGCTCGCCTTACAAGTGTGAGACCCGAGTTCGAATCCAGGCAGATTAGGGCGAAACCTTGGGCAAGTTTCCTTACTCCACATGCCTAGCAAATAATCCGTTCCCCCAAAAAAAACCACGATAATAAAATTGGTCGTTTCAATCCATGACTGTTTGTGGGGACACTGCTGTGCGCAATTGGCTGCCGTGTTTTATACAGCGTTTTATACAAATACGTTTGTGTTTTATACAAATATAGAGCCAATTCACCTTACAGTATATTCTGTGAAGCGCTTTCGAGTGCCTTCAGCCACTATGCCCCAAGGCTCTGGAACTCCCTTCCTCACTCCCTTCACCTCGCCCCCTCTTTTCCCAGTTTCAGGTCTCAGCTGAAGACCTTTCTCTTCGGCCGCGCCTTTGGCCACCTTTCTGCCCCTGGCTCGGTCCCGGGATCCGCTATTGTGAAGCGCTCTGAGACGCCGTCCGGTGTGGAGGGCGATGTATAAATCGAAGTTGTTGTTGTTGTTGTTGTCGAGACGTTGATCAGATGTGAAAAGCGCTACATCAAATGCGAGGATTACTATTATTAAAACAGCATCAGGAAGCAGCCAAAATTTTCAAGAGCAACTGGGACTTTTACTGCTCGTAGTGTTTGTCATTATGCAGGCAGCAGTGTGTAAAACCACCGGTCCAGGAAGGACAACGCTTCCCCAGACCTGCCATGGGGACAAAGGTTAAATAGATTCTGAATCATCAGCTACAACAGCTCCTCTTATTCTCCTATCACTATAATCATTTCGCCCACAAAATACACAGTCCATCCACTTTACACCATATCTGGTGAAGCACACTCAACCACTTGATAAGGCATTGCATCAAACTCAAGGAATATTTATTAATATTTGTATTGCCATTATTTATTGTTATCACATCATCAAAATGCCTGAAAGCGCTTCACTTTATCGAAGCAGTGAAATAGTTGGTGACTGTGCACTTTCAGACCAACTTACCTTACAATACCTTGGGAGGCACTGCATGGTATAGCGATGGTAGTGTGCGAGAGAGAGAGAGAGAGAGAGAGAGAGAGAGAGAGAGAAAATGACTCCCCAATTTTCTCCTTCCCACCAATATCTCACGGGTGAAATCACCTCACTACAGTTCTCTAGTTGCCTACCGCCCTCTGCTAACTCAAGCCCTGTTCTTTTAAACTCCGCACCCGAGGCGAGAGGGTGCCCCTGAACCGCGAGAGGCTGAGAAATGAACCCTGTTACAAATAGATGTCAAATGAAGGGAGTTCCAGAACAGGAGAAAAAACAATAAGTCAACTTTGTTGGCTCCGTGTTACACGGTTTATGTAAAAGCAAAACAACAAAAACATCCCATCCCAGACGAGATCTATAGCATTGCTGATTCCCACTGACAACTTGTCCTGATCTGCACTGATGTGAATGGGGCTCCCAGTCAATGGGAAAAGCAACAGAGGATGAATGCACATCTAGATTTATGGATTCTAATGAGGAAGGGAAGGGGGTGTGGATGGGGGGTTGGGGGGGGGGGGGGGAGGAGGGGGCAGCGAGAGCTGGTAGAGGTAGAGGTATAAAATTCCTTTTTTATAAGGATTGGGGACTGAACTCAAAGGGGACACTTTTATCCCACTTCCAGAAACGTTGCAAACAGATCTCTGCGGATGAAGCAATGCTTCACTTATGTGTTTCAAACCAGCGAATGATTCAAGTAAGCCGGATGAGTGATAAGCGTATGTAGTCTCTTTCATTATAATAATAATAATCCTTGCATTCGATATAGCGGGTTACCACGTCTTCGAGATGTGTCAAAGCGCTTTGCAGAATACGCTGTAGTGTAGTGTAGTGACTGTACACTGTGTGGGCGAAACGCGGCAATATTTTATTACATTCAGTAAAACTGTGTAAACGGTGACTGCTTGATGACTGATGACGAAATCACCATAATTATTATTAATATTATTATAATAATTAAGAGCAGGAGTAGGTCATTCGGCCCCTCGAGCCTGCCCCGCCATTCAATAAAATCATGGCTGATCTTCTAATCTAACTCCACCTGCCCGCCTTATCCTCACATCCCTCAATCCCTTTGTCCATAAGAAATCTGTCAATTTCAGTCTTGAATATGTTCAAGGACTGAACATCTACAGCCTTTTGGGGTAGCGAATACCACAGGTTCACTACCCTCTGGGTGAAGAAGTTTTTCCTCAACTCAGTGCGATTATGGAAGAGCAATTTCCTGGTGAGAAATTGTGAAATGACTGCTGGGGGGAGGGGGGGGGGATTCCTAGGGGCTGGTGAGCGATTTTTCCCAACGCTTTATATGTTAGAATAAACCCTGCTGGGTTTGAGACGTCCGTGATGGAGCAGCAAGTCTCCGGAACTGTGACGAGGGCTGATGCGTGTCCTTCGTGTGCAGGCTCCGGTAACCCAATCTCACCAGCAGCCTCTGGGGGCCTGCTGGACGCACCGTGTAATTGATCTGCCGGGAGGAAGTTGCCTCTTCTTGTCCTCGGTTAGTGTGGCGTCTGCTAATCGCGTACAACCAACCACTGTGAGAGCCTCCACCGATCATTACCAGCCGATCATGTCGCCCTCCTTTACTGTAACTTTAATTAAAAACTCAAGACCTGAGTAACCCGGTCGGTCGCGGTGACACTGGGGAGAAGACAAAAGCCCTGGATTGTCCGTGTGTGGCTCAGTGTGTGGCTGGTCCCAGGAAGGTCCCAGGTGTGATCTCAATTCTGTACCGAGACGGAGAGGGGATGGGGTCTATTACCCTCCCCCTACCTTGCAGCCTGCCTGTTCCCAACCCCTCCCCGGCCCTCCCCCTCCCGCAGCTCGGATCCAATTCCCTGACTGTCCAGCGCCTTGGGACATACGCCTGACATGAAAGGCATTATACAAATGTAATTTTGTATTGTATTGTGGGGAGATGGGGGGGAAGGAGAACGCTTCATTGGTCAAATGCTCTTTACTTGTTGAGAGTTTTCTTACGTTCCAAATCCATCATAAATGAATGCATTTCAACAACAACAACCACTACCACTTATATATGCCGGGTAGCGTCTCAGAGCGCTTCACAGTGGCAGAGCCTGACTCCAAGCCGGGGTGGGGGGGACGTATGCATGGTCGAAGAGAAGCTTTTCAGGCTTGAAAAGTGCGAGCGAGGGGTCATGGTGGAGCGATTGAGGGAGAAGTGTTCCAGAGTTTGGGGACATAGTGGCTGAAAGTGCGACGACTGTTGGTGGGGCGGAGAGTGCGAGTGACAAGCAGAAGGCTGCTGGATTAACTGTGTCTATTGCCTACAAAATGCAGTCATTCCACTTTACAGTATATTCCATGAAGCACTTTTGAGACATCTCAACAACACGATCAGATGGTATATTAAATGCAAGGGTTATTATTATTATTAATCTACGTTGCCTCAGTAAATTACAAGATGAATTTAATCAGTGGCCGGCGACAATAAGGGATCTTAACCAAGTCATCTCCACAAAACAGCTGAGGAGCAAATATCGACATGAACCACCAGCGCTCTCCTCAAGGCACAAATGACGGAAATGAATAAGTCCTGAGAGCCCGGCGCTGTGTTAAGGCTGTAATAAGGAACTCGGCGTCCCCAAGAAACACTGACGGACGTGGAAGGATTGATGATTTAATGAAAAGTTCAGACTGAAGATCAATAATCGGGCGCTAGAGGTGAGTAACGCAGTCAGTAATCAGCACATCACATCAATCAAACACAACACCGTCCGCAAGAACACAAACTGGAAACAGGAAAATGTCACCTTGGCCCCTCTGCTGACTCTGTATCAGTTTCGAAACTGATTTTTCACCGATTGATCAGTTCTGTTTTTCTTCCTCCGGCTTTTTTTTTTGAAGGGAAAATGAGCCAGAAGCAGAACAGGAAATTTCCACCGGAATCAGATTTTTGTTGACAAAAAAGGCTGAATCCGGCTAACGTGACTATGGAGGATATACGTTAACCCAACTTCCCCTCCACACCAGTGCCGGGAGGAGAACACAGCCATAAAGCCGTGTGGTATTACAATGGTCATTGAGGTGCAGGAGGCAGGTGGATTGCACAGTGAGGCTGAATTGACTTGCTCAGCACTGCACTGCATGGCCTTGGGTGTTGGCCTAGACTATGAGCTCACATTGCCCATCAGGGGCTTGAACCCACGACCTTCTGACTCGAAAAGAGGCGAGATCGGTGCCAACTCAGCCACCATCCACCACAACGTCTCTGCTACTCGGACCAACTTTAACCTTAATCCGGTCACTGAATCCACGGCTGTTTGTGGGACGCCGCTGTACCCAATTGGCTGCCACGTTTCGCCCACAAAGTGTGCTGGCAATCCACTCTGCAGTATATTCCGTGAAGCGCTTTGAGACGAATGATGTGATAAGGCGCTGTATTAAATGCGCGGATTATCATTACTCCTATAACCTGGCCTCCTTCTCCTTAGTAACTCCTCTGCCCTTTAACCGATTCTGGCAACATGGCAATCATTCCGTTCCCTGGAGAATTTATACAAATTGGTCTGCGCCGTGTCCCTTCATCGTCGCAAACGGTTCTCCAGACGATTATTACCTAGACCTTTCCTTTCAGGAGAAAATAACGGAGGCTAGCTTTACTGTGAGCTTTTCCCACCCGCCTATAACTCTGCCGGGAGAGAGAAGACGACAACAAATGAAACAGATTGAGACCTGCAGACCCACCTATTTTACGATTCCTTATTATTAAACTTTCCGTCCTCTCCGGTTGCACCTGTTTTGTTTCCATCCGCCCCATACTTTGCATCGACATTGCAGCATGTATGCAAAAGAATCTCTCGAATCCGACACGCTTCACCTTGACGAGCTCTATTGTATCTAGGCTGATCTCTGGTGCATTGCCAGTGAGGGCTTGATGAGGGGAATAGGAAAGGACTCTTATTCCTGGTCATTGTTCAGTGACCCCCTTGTGTGGGAATAGGATTCGGATTGGCAGCAACATCTCAAGGCCTACACCCCTGCCCCATCCCCACTCCGAACCCATTGACACCCTATTGAGTAAGACAATGCAATTTACATTTTTATAGCTTCTCTCATATCGGGAGGACATCCCATGGCGCTTGATGCTGGGCACCCAGAGGGTGGAAGTTGAGTAGGAGGGGAGGAGGATGATGACTGAGAAAGTGTCTTGAGATGGACCTTGAACGAGGCCAGGGAGGGAGCGAGTAAGAGGGAGCTCCAGAGAGCAAGAATAGCCACTTGGGCAAAGTTCAGAGTGATGAAAGGGCAAGTCAAGATTTACAAAGAAGCATAGCAGCAATGGATCCAGGCCACTCGGCCCAACCAGCCCGTGCGGTGGTTATTCTCCATGTGAGACTTCACTCATTCCTCGCTCCCCCCCATTCCCGTCTATTCCCCTCTCCGTCACGTGAGCATCGCTTGAATGCACCCACATGAACAACTTGTTATTATGTAGCCCCTTTCACATGATGCTGTATAAAGACGGCGAATTGGAAGCCAAACAAGGTGGGCAGTGAGTGGGGTGGGGCAGAGTTGTGGGGAGTGGGGAGGATTGGGTGAAGAGTACCAAAATTCTACATTAAATAAAACACAAAAAAACAAGAGAGCATCAAGAAAGAAACCTTCTCCAGACTTGGGTGTAAAAAATTCACGAGCTCTTCACATTGCACTCACAGCCTCTGTTCATTAGTTGCAAGAGAGGATTGGAATACGTCATCTCAAGAGCTGGATAGATATTTCTTAGGCAGAAGTCATCAAGGGACATGGGGCAAAGGAGGGTGATTAGGGGGGAAAACCAGGATCTAATAGAATTGCGGAGCAGGCTTGAGGGGCTGAATGTCCTACTCCTGTTCCTATGTCTCTCCTCCTCCTCCTGCTCATCATCATCATCACCTTACTAGAAACCTATGGGTCCTGGTTTTGTGAGCACAAATTCATCCCAACTCTAGGCACTTCAATGCAATCAACACCGCCTCCTTGCAAACATAAGAACGGAAGAATTATCTCGGCCAAAGCAAACCGAGGTCCACCTAGTTCGCCTTCCACCGTCCTGGCACTCGCTTGACACGTGGCCATGTGGCGCCCCAAACTATATACACTGAGATGTTATCTTAGGTATCTCAGGTATTGTATATGTTGCCATTGTAAGGACACGCTTCACCTTGACGAGCTCTATTGTATCTCGGCTGATCTCTGGTGCATTGTACAGTCCTTACAATGGCAATCCTCCTCCAGCTTGCGAGGTGCGGGGATGAAGAAGCAAAGCGTCTAAACCAGTAACCCCCTGCAGGTGGGTAACGGGTTCTGGCACACAGGCTAGGCCGGCTAACGACACACTGCTGGTTGGCAGATGTTTGCTCAACAGCTCAGCACTCGTATAACACGGGATAAAAGAGCTCCATGCTTCAAAAGACTGCTGATCGCAGCAGTACAATAGCCATTGCATAACAGGGATTTGAAAAAACATTTTTTTTTACTTACGTACATAAAAATAATAAAAATACTGTCGGACGTTGAAAAGAGACGCATCCGTTCAGACAGAGGAGAGATCACAAAGTACACATATGATATCAATTTCTTTCAAAGTAGCCCTGTCCCTTACTTGAACCACTCTAGATTGTCACATTGCAGAATCTCAGCGAGAGCCTGAGGGTATCGAATGCCAATCCGGGCCTGACTTTGCAATCGCAGAATACACCACCGCGCGATGACGCTTCGACGCAACCAACACCCCCCTGCCTCCTCGTATTGCCAATTACACCCTCTCTCGGCTTTACAGGGCTATTAAGATTTAGAGACAAACGCCATCACAGCAATCTCGGGGGAAATTGGTCGGGTGCGTCGGAAGAGATTGATACTCTTATCCTGCCTGAAATTGTTGTTCTACACTCTATGACGCCTGCAAGCTGCCGTGCGTGGAGATGTATTCTTTGATAAGCTTGAACGTACATCCAGCAAAGGACGATCTTTTACTGAAATGACTTTGTTTTGAGTCACTGCTGTTTATACAGCAAGAGAGAGAGAGAGAGCGACAGAGAAGAGAGAGTTGGATCTCATCCCAAAAGTCACATCACTCTTTCAGTTCCAGCTGCCTGGATGTCTGAGGTTTTGGGGCTGGGTCTGCAAAGGTCCTCTGTGCCCCGGGGCTAGGGAACCTGTGGTGGTGGGGAGAGAGGGGGTGATGATACAGCAGTCTGCCCTTGGCTCTTACCTGCAAACCCCTGCTGGAAATTGTGGGTGTTTGATGTGGACAAGAACTGGATTGGAAACAGACTCAATAAGTCTTTTCAAAAGGGAATTTGAGAGATACTTCAAAGGAAAAATTTGCAAGGATATGGGGAAAGAGCGGGGGAGTTGGGATTGATTGGGTAGCTCCTCCAAAGAGCTGGCACAGACACGATGAACTGAATGGCCTCCCTCTGTGCTGTAATATTCTATGATGCACAGATTCTCTCAAACTCAAGTAGCTGCCAGGCACCCAAGGTCTCAGCTCATGTATGAGGAAAGGCCACTAAAGTGAGGTACCAGGGGTCACCCCCCCCTCCCAGACCTTGCAGGATCCGCTCCTCACCTAGTCCATCGGAGTGAAGACACTCACTTTAGAAAGTGAAAGATTCTGCACTTGGAAAAGTGAATGGCAACTTCTCAGCAAGATCCTAGGGCTGTGTTCCTGTGGGCACATATTTATGCTGAGAGGGCACGCATGACCAAAAATAGACAGAGAGAGATGGAGAGGGAAAGAGACAACGTAGGAGAGAAATACACAGCAAAGGGGAGAGAAAAACATCAAGGGAGGGAAGGAGGGAGGGAGGGACAGGGTGATGAAGGGTGATTATTAGGACAGGGACAGAGCACTTGCATCCTTCCGCTGCTCATAGTAGAATTCTAACATCAGAGCAGAGTGTGCACAGTTTAAAATTTAATGGCATTTCACTGAGAAAAGTGTTCAAACCATCCTCCATCTGTTCACTCAATCCACGACCGATTGTGGGACACTGCTGTGTGCAATTGGCTGCCGCGTTTCGCCCACAAAATATTATAGGCCATTCACTTCACAGTACAGTCTGTGAAGCGTTTTGTGATGCCTCGAAGACACGATAAGGCACTGTATCCAATGCAAAGATTAACCTTATCTATCATTTAAATAACAGTGTTCAAGCCTCACTTCAGTACTTTGACCGCAGGCTAGGCTGCCACTCCAGTTATGTTACACTCGCTGAGACGCCGTCCTTTGGATGAGATATTAAACCCAGGATCCACCCCACCCCCACCAAAACAAACAAAGTCATTCACTTTGTGGAGGACATCGCTGTGTGCAAATTAGCTGTTGCGTAGGCCTACAAATAGTCTATATAGTTTTTTTCACAGGATATCCTGTGAAACGTTTTGAGTTAACTCAACACGACAAGCTGCTGTATGAAATAGAAGGATCGTTATTATTATTACTATTAGGTGCTAATTGACTTGTAAATCATGCCGCTCGTGGAGCACCATGTTAATATGCATTGAGGGGCAGTTAAGAAAACCAAACTGTTAACGCTGTTTCCTTCGCTGAGAGGATGTTTAAAGCTGTTGATCGGGACACGGGACGAGGCCGTGGAACATAACATGAGAACATAAGAAATGCCAGACAAAAAAAGGCCCAGATCCACCCAGGTCGCCTTTTCAGTTTCCTAGTGTACGTATGTCCCAAACTGCCTAGGTATTACTGTACTTCCCATTTCTTATGTTCCCGGAGTGATTTTCCAACCCTCCCCCGCCTTTATTTCCTATACAAATCTGCGTTTGAAAGAATCAACACTTCCCGCTTCGCCCGTCACCCGAGAGGAGCCTGTTCCACAGGTTCACCAAATGACCCACCCGCCTTCCCCTTCGCGCACGCCCGGCCAAGGAGAAACCGATTTCCAGAAGTTGTGACTGGCTTCCTGGGAACCAGTGGAATATGGAAGATTCTCAGGGAATTCTTGACTGTGATAATGGACGGTTCTCAGAAATGGAATAGCATTTTGACTTGGTTATTGATTGGGATGTTAGAGCCAAGGTTCGGAAAGAGAATGAACCATCTGTGTTACATGGCGTGGCCTGGGGTTTGATTCTAGTTTTGTGCTGTTCCAACTCTGGGTGATAATAGATGTGCTATAAACTGGACTCTGTTTGGGTGGGTGGGAGGGAGGGGAGTTTAGAGAATTATGGGGGGATGGGAGAAGGGGAAAAGCGGAGGGTTGGAAAATCATTCAGGGAACATAAGAAATGCTAGACGATACAAAAGACCAAGGTGTATTTAGTTCGCCTTCCACTTTCCTAGCATCGCTTGCACATATGTCCCAAATTAAATATGCACTATATCCTACAGTGTTATTTCCTAAAAGAGAATGATTTAATCCGCGTTTGAAGGTAATCGACGTTTCCTGTTTCAGCCATTTCCCTAGAGAGCTTGTTTCCGCAGGTTGACAACCTCCTCTAAACTCCATACTCTAATCCTCCACCCACCTCCTCAAGTATGCATCCATCTCTAGATGTACTGGAAATGGGATCAGTACGCACACATTGTCATTGGAACATGAAAGAAACCTTCAGATCACTTCCGGCACTGCTGCTGGCTAAAGCTCCTGACCCTCCTACCTGCACTGTGTGTAACACGATCGCATACAAGGCCAAGATCTGGCCTCCACACTCCCCTCACGCAGATCATACGCGGTTCTGTGGCTTCACCGAGAATTACCTGTCATCGTTTTGCCCACTTCGCAGTGAACCCTGAGAAGCGCTTTGAGACGTCATGAAGATATGATTAAGGCGCAATATTGAACACAAGGATTATTATTATTCTTTTTGTCTTTCCTGTGTTTTTCACTTGGCCCCTCTCCAGTACCGTGGGCTGATGTGCAGGCCTTCCCGCCAATTCCCTTGGGATTTCTTTTCGCATGGAGTATATTTACACCACCCCACCCACTCACACACCCCACCCACTCCTACATACAATACACTCTCCTAAGATAATTTCTGTCTGGATGGAGAGGCAATTATAATACCAGTCCTTCTATTTGATATGGAGCCTTTCATGTCAGGAGGACATGAAAGGACTTGACTTTCAAGTGTAGTGACTGTGTATTTTGCAAGTGAATGCGGCAGCCAATTTTGCACTCAGCAACGATCCCCAAGACACATGAAGTGAATGACTAATTTTACCTGAAGTACAGTTGATCAGGACACCAGAAATAAAGAATTGGGTTCAATTCCAGGCAGGACGAAACCTTGGGCAAGTTTCTTTACTCCACACGCCTGATAATAATTCCTCAAAAAAACAAAACCAATAATAAATCAGTCATTTTGATTCACAACTGTTAGTGGGACACTATTGTGAGCAATTGGCTGCCATGTTTCGCCCACAAATATACAGTCAATTCATTTTATAGCGTATTCTGTGAAGCTCTTTGAAGCTCTAGAAGACATGAGAAGCGCTATATTAAATGCAAGGATGATTATGATTATTATTAACTTCCACCTGATCAGGCAGATGAGACCTCGGGTTAATGTATCATGCAAAGGACATCAACTCCCCACAACACTGCACTGTCAGCCTACACTCTGGGTTCAGCTTCACTTTGCCACTGAGAGGCGGTCTGTGAACAGAATTTATTAACTACTGAGAACCAGAACTACTGAGAAACTATCAGTGCAAGTCCAACCTATTAAAGAGCAAACTACCAGACTGGGTAAATACGAGTGTGGAGCCCCTTTAAAACGCACACACAACACACACACGAGCACAGATAGACAACAACAACAAAATTACATTTGTAGAGCGCCTTTCACATCGGGAGGACATCCCAAGGTACTGAACAGTCAGGGATCAGGATACAAATGTACACACTAGGGTCCGGCAATATATCGATATATCGCTAAAACCCGATATAATTTTCATATCAATGCGCCGATATAGGCATTTCAAAAATATCGATATATCGAAAAAGTCGATAAAAAATCGGAATGCGCGCACACTGAACTACAAGACCCAGAATGCTCATCTCTATACACAATGCACAGACCGAGGTGCAAAGCCGCCATATTGTATTCATAGTCCTCGAATACAATATACAGGTATGCAAGGGGTGGGGGGAGAGAGGGACGGCGGCGGGTGGGGGGAGAGACGGGTGGATGTGATAATATACAGATAGATAGCTTGAGTGGGTAAATACTTTGCACCGAGAGACACATGAGAGTCATAATCTGTAGCCAGTGTCAATCTGTCTCAGTCGGTAGTACTCTGGCGTCTGGGTCAGAAGTGTGTGAGTTTGAGCGCCAACACAGGTATTTGGGCTCATCCAATATTGTTGGAGCAATATTGTTGGGGAGTGTTGGGAGATTGACAAGCCAGACTCGAAGGCAGTTTGTGAGGATGAGGAGGCGTTTTTTTTCCCTGCTGTCCTGACCAATATTCCTTCCCTGTGCAAATTCACTAAAATCATTTGTTTAATTACAGGATGGATCAGCCAGTGGATTTTCTTACACAAACACCAGGCCGTGGAGATCAAACGAGCCCACGGCGCACGTAGAGTATTGAGGCTTTTCCCCATTGTGTTACATCAAACACAGGTTTTATTATTTCAGAAAAGTCTCGGGCTCAGGGTTAGCTCAGCCGGCAGTAAATTTGATTCCAGGGAAGAACTCGAGACCTCGACTGGAAAGTGTGATGGCCTTTCGCCCACAAAACATACAGTCACTACACTTTATAGTATAGTAAGTGGAGCTTTTTGAGCTTCAAGGCATGGTAAGGCTCTACATCAATTGCAAAGATTATTAGTATTATGGGAGGTCACGGAAGCTCAGTCCCACCAACACACATTGTCTACAAGTATAGTTGGACGGAGAGCGGGAGAGAGATGGAAAGGGATTGGGGAAAAGAACAAGAGGGAGAAAGAGAAAGTGTGGGAATGGGGAGGGGGAGAGTGGAGAGAGAGAACGAGAAGGTACCAATACCCTCGGAAGCCTATATACAGTTCTCGTTCACAAATATACAGTCAATTCACTTTACAGTATATCGTATGAAGTGCTTTGAGTCGTCTGAAAGACGTGAAAAGTGCTGTGTCGAATCCAAGGGTTAGTATTATTATCTCTTGAGTGAATTGGTTACTCCAAGAGCACAAGTCATGTAAAGAGAGAATCACATCCCACCGTTAATCTGAAACTTCACCGCTGGACAAATAGTTGGAATCAGTCACAAATCCAGCTATTTATACAGAATATCTGTGGTCTCTGATACAGCAGGATAATAATAATAATAATAATCCTTGAATTTGATATAGCACTTTTCAGGTCTTCTAGACGTCTCAAAGCGCTTCAAGGAATGTAGAGTAGAGTGAATTGACTGTATATTTGTGGGTGAAACGCAGCAGCCAATTGCACACAACAGTGTCCCACAAACAGTTGTGGATTGAAAATGACCAATTTTATTATTGGGTTTTTCTGAGGGAGTATTATTAAACATGTGGAGTAAGGAAACTTGTCCAAGGTTTCACCCTGACCTGCCTGGAATTGAACTCAGGTCTCTCGCTTATAAGGCAAGTGCTCTAACCACTGAGCTACAGGACTCCCTGATACTCTACAGGCCCCCACAACAACTCAGCAAGCAGCAGATAACATAGATAGGAGAGGAGAGAGGGATGTGGGGAGAGCGGGAGGAGAGAGGAGTGGAAGAAACGGGAAGAGAGAGGGGATGAGAGATAAGGGGAGAGAAGACAGACAAGGTGGGAGAGGAGAAGGGTTAGGAGGGAGAAGGGGAGAGGGGAGTGGGACAACTGAGGAGATGAAAGAAGGGATGAGGTGGGGAGAACGGGAGAGAGGAGGAGGAGAGGAGAGGACAAGGGCGAGGAGAGGAGAGGACAAGGGTGAGGAGAGGGGAGAAGGAGGAGGGGAGTACATTTTGAAAAATTGCCATTCACTTTCCCTGATTGCTGAGCAGGACATCCAGACAATTACATCTCTCTCGACCACCCAGCTCTCCAGATTGCTCTGAGAACGCAGAGTGTCAAAGGTCAAGCTTGCTCCCATGGGGTGGGGGCTGGGTTATGGTGTGTGCATGTGTGTGTGGAGGGGGGGGGGTGGGGAGGGGAGCATGTGGGAGGGAGCGAGGGAGGAAGGGAGGGAGAGAGAGAGAGAGAAAGAAAGGATTGAGGAAGAGACAGGAGAGAGAAACATCAGTCGTTCTCAATCAGTTATATTTGCTTTTGCTCACACAGGTGAGGCCCACGTTGTTTTTGCTGGAGCGAAGGCAATTCTGGGGAGTAGAGATTCGTGTGAGCGGGCGCGCAAAACAGCCGCCCAACGTTTTCTCTCTTTCTCCAAGGTCACCAAAGCTGAAACACACCACCACAGCACCGCCTTGCTCCACCCCTCCCCTCTACCTACCCCCCCCCCCCCCCCCCCCTTCTCCTTCTCTGCCCCGAAGTATTGATAAAAAAAAAGCTCATTAAAAAAATGTTTTCCCCTCAACAACCATATTGTTCAAGGCACAGTTGTGTGTGCGCGGCAGTCGCTCCTGACGGATGTGAAGCAGAGCCCGGGCGTCGCTTTTGTTGAGGGAATAATTGGGCCGAGGTCCCTTTGTGCGACTGGCCCACATTCAGGGGCCGGAGAACGCCATGGTGACGGAGAGAGGGAGAGAGAGAGAGAGAGAGAGAGAGAGAAAGAGACTTCATTGATTGCGCAAGTGGAGAGAGAGAGAGAGACACACACAGCTAGCTCGCTTGCTGTGTGATCTCAAGCACAGATGAGTGCGTTCGGGGGAAGCAATGCGTTCCGACTGCAAATACAGCCCTGCCAACCTGCGCCCATTAAAACACCACAACCGCCGCCAACCTGACTGACCCCTGACCCTTCCCCCCACCCTCCTCCAGCCTGCAGGCACGTCTGTGCCAGGCTAGCGGGTGACCCAGGGAAGGAACTTGCCACAGACGAGCTTTTTTTCTCTCCCCCCCCCTCACCATTGAGAAAAAGCTAACAGGGGGAGGGAGGGTCGGGAATCACACTTGTTTGAGGGTGTCACACGATCAGCTCACCGCAACACTGCAAACTGTGCCAGTCACAGCTACTTTACAGCCTAGCTGGTTATCCACACTCTGTGTTCGCTTATCCACGCAGACAGGTAGAAAGTTCTGGGTACTAAGGTGAAACTATAATTCCTGACTTTAGGTAGCACTTGAATAATAATAATCCTTGCATTCAATGTGGCGCCTTATCACGTCTTTGAGCTGTCTCAAAGCGCTTCACACAATATGCTGTGAAGAAGACGGTATTCGGTGGGCAAAATACATAGTTATTATTATTCTATAATTAGTACCGTCGCCAATTTGTATTTTGTGTGACGCCCTCCTGAACGTAAAAGCCGCTCATAGCAAATGCGAGGATTATTATTGTACTTTTTCTTTAAAACACAACAATGAATGGGACCCTTTGAAGGGATGTCCATCATGGCTTACCCAGAGTCCGTGCCACCCTCACAGACTGTTAAAGGTTATTATACAAAGCACCCAGACCATGGCTGTGTGTTCCTCACCATGTCCTTACCAGTCTGGGGTCAATTGTAGCTGCATTTGTGGACTCCCGGGAGAGGAATAATTACAAACTTCCCTTCTCTCCCTGGCTCTGCGTCAAGCCCCATCATTGTTAAGAGCTCAGAGACCCTACTCCTTGCGAAGGACGCTATAAATATAAATGCTAGTTGTTGTAGTTGTTGTGGTGGTCACACTGGCTGCCGTGTTTCGCCCACAAATATGCAGTCAGCTTTCCTGCTCTCCTTCCCCCTACCCCGAACCCTCCCCTTGCCATCTTTCCCTCCTTGATCCCCCAACCCCACTTCCATTACTGTTTGTGGGACACTGCTGTGCGCAATTTGGCTGCCGCGTTTCGCCCACAAATATACAGTCAATTTTCCTACTCTCCTTCATCCTAGCCCGACCCCTCCCCACCTGCTCTGGTCTCTACCTGACCGTACAGCGCCTTGGGACGTTCTCTCGATGTGAAAGACGCTATACAAATGTAAGTTTTGACTGATTGATTAATAATCCTTCTTCCATTTGATACAGAGCCTTTTCACAATTCCATGCCATCATAAAAGCGCTACCCACTATACTTTACTATATAGTATAGTGACTGGATTTTAAGCCAATTTGCGCACAGCAATGTCCACAAGCAGTTGTAAAGTGAATGACCAATTTCATCTGAAGGATTGTTAGCGAGGACATCAGGGAGAGAAACTCCCCTCTCTTTTTCAATAGTGCCATGGGATCTTTAACATCCACCTGAACTGGTAGTTTCCTGGATATACCCAAGTGGTGGGTTGGCGGGGTGGGTGGGGAAGAGTGAAGATGCCCGAAAGCACAGTCAAAGAGGCAAGTCTTAAGGCAGGTCTGGCAGGAGGGGGAATGGGAGCAGCGGGTCGGGGTGCCTGTGAGGTGAAGTTGCAAAGAGTGTGGGTCAGAATGGCTAAAAGCTCGCCCGTCAATGGTGGCACCAATAGGACTTGCATTTCAAGAGGAAAATTGCACAGTGTTCAACAATGATCAAGAATGCCCTCCGCCCCCCCAACCCTCACCCTCACCCTCACCCTACTCACCACACCCCTGCGTGCAGCCATCCGCACAGGGTAAAGAAAGGCCTGACTAGGCGGAACCCAGCACTACTTGGGACATTTACTCACAGAGTCATCGAGGTCTCAGAGCATTAAACAAGCCGAGATTCAAGAGCTCATCACTGGTTCATAACGTTAGGCTCGGAGTCTGTTTTTCTCTCTCTCAACAACGAAAGAAAAAATTGGTTTATTAAGCCAAACCCAATCAGTGTCTAGACAGGACTGACTATTACCTACACATGAATGAATAGAGGCCAACAGCAACGTTTGAAAATGGAGAGAAACAAAATCAATCTAGGTGGTCTAACACTCTCCTTCGTCGGCTCACACAGCTTTGCAGGAACCTTTTACGGCCTCCAAGGGTTGGGGGGGGCGTGGGGGTTGGAGGCTTATGGTGCACGGACTAATCAGGTATCTTACTCAGGGCACTTAACATTCCTTTACCTTTGACCTTTGGGCGGCCATTTTAAGTGTGTTTGGATTTTCTGCAGAGCAAAAAATACTGAAGCCAATCGCGCCATCGCTACGGTAACGCCGCTGGATAGTCAGCAACTGGGGGGGAAAAATTGCCAAAACTACTCTGTAAGCTGATAGTCCATGCTTGGCTTTAATCATCTGCCAGTTCGTTTGACACCTCTTATGCTACCTACTGGTGGGTGCAGGTGATAGATACCCTGTGAATGTTATCAGGGCCTACAGCAGGCACAGGAAGCACTGAAGTGCTGATTCTTTCCAGACCTCAAACACACAGAGAGGGATGTTTAAACAAAACTTCATTACAGCTCAGAGAGCACTCTACACCTGCTATTGAAGTAACAGCAGGCTACCCTTTAACTCCTTGCTGACCAAAGTAGAAGCATATGTCTGTCTCCCCTCCAGTTAGCCTCTTTACCCAACATCAAATCACATTCGTAGAGCATCTTTCATGTCGGGTGAGAGGTCCCAAAGGGTCTCAAAGCTGTGCACCCGAGCTGGGGATAGGGATCAGGGGGGATGTAGGGGTAAGGAGGGCGATCGAAGGCACGGTCGAAGAGGAAGGCCTCGAGACGGGCTTTGGAGGAAGCAACGGAGGGGGTCGAAGGGAAGAGACTGTAGGATCGAGTTCCAAAGGGTACGGGCAGAAAGCCTGAAGGCCCGACCACAATGGTGGAGCGGGCAGAGCGGAGGATGTGGAGCAGGTTAGAGTCCGTCGAGCAGAGGGAGCAGCTCAGGCCGGTGTAGAGTTAGCAGGTCACATTGGCAGGGAGGAGCAAGGCTGTTTACTATACTTAAGCTTTAATTGTCTGTCAACAACGATGACGACAACTTGCATTTGGACAGCGCCCCTCCCTCAGGGTGGTGTGTTGGTAGGAAGGGTGGGGTGGGGCGGAGAGAAAGAGGGAAAGTCTGCCCTCCGACTTCTGCCTGATCTGTCATTAAAGTGCACTTGGGAGCGTTGGGAACCCTCCTGGCTCAGGAACCAGATTACCGCAACCGCCACAGGGGATCGATCAACAGAAATTCCACTACAGACATGTCATCTGGCAGCCAACCCAAGGTCCCAAGGAGTCCCTGCCCACCCCCCACTACTCACCAGACCTGGCTAACCGGGAGGGTAGTCACAAGCAGGTCACAACTGTGGGGGAGCCCTGTAGCTCAGTGGTTAGAGCACTCGCCTTACAACCATGAGTCCATGGCAGGTCAGGGTGAAACCTTGGGCAAGTTTCCTTACTCCACACACACACGCCTAAATAATAATCCCTTTGAAAAAAAAGCAGTAATAATATTGGTCATTTCAATCCACGACTGTTTGTAGAGCGCTGCTGTGTGCAATTGGCTGCCGTGTTTCACCCACAAATATACAGCTCGTTCACTCTCTGTGAAGCACTTTGAGACGTCTAGAAGACGTGAAAAGCGCTATATCAAATGCAAGGATTATTATTAGTATCATTATATCCACACCACAGAGGAAAGAAGAGCAATGGCTTTCCACTAATGATCAGCATCCAACCATCAACAATCTGTGCTGCAAATTTATTAACGTTTGGAAAGTTAATAAAGAATTTGAAATCCAAACATTTTAAAAGCTCCCTTGTGATTTCCTCCCGTCACAATGGATGGAACCTGTGTCCAGTCCAGCCCTCGTACAACGAGGAGCTTCTTGACTCCATTCTGGGAGAGTTTCCAGTGATCACAGAGCTGCACTTTAATAATCTGCCAGGCAGCACCATGCAAAATTCACTACAGAAGGAACATTCGGAGCATTTGATTTAAGCCCTCCAGGAAATCAAGCCTACCCACGTCCCACTGAACAGTTTATTAATGGAGTCCAGTATGTTGGCCTCTCCCATGTACGTTTTGAGCCCCAGCTGCACTGCTTCCCAATCCCGTAGATGCCAACACACAAACAACAGCCCCCTTGAAAGACACAAACAATTCCTTAATGGGGTCCACCCATCAAGACAATTACAGAGGTTCAAATAAAACGGCAGCAGAGTAACAGTGGATTTAAGAACATAAGAAATGCTGGGTGAAAAACAGGCCAAAGTCCACCTAGTTTGCCTTCCACCTTCCTGGTGGACGCAGGCACATTTGTCCTGAGCTTCCTATGTACGATAATAATAATCCTTGCATTGGATATAACGCTTTCCACGTCTTCTAGACGTCTCAAAGTGCTTCACAGAATGTACTGTAAAGTGAATTGACTGTATATTTGTGGGCGAAACGCGGCAGCCAATTGTGCAAGGCAGTGTCCCACAAACAGTCGTGGATTGAAATGACCAATTTTATTATTGTGGGAGGGATTATTATTATTATTATTAGATCCCATTATTATTTTGGAGGGATTATTATTATATTCCTGTCTAATCTGTGTTTGAATCTAATCTGTGAATGAGTAGCACTTAACCGTTATATGGCTCTCTCATGATAGAATATGAAACCATCTAAAAATGGACTCCCAACTGATGCGTTCTCCCAACAGACTTATTTTATTGTGGAGACAAAGCTGCGCACAACCTATATTCCTACGAGGGGATCTGTTTCTGATCTTCGCCCACAAAATACACAGTCAAGCCACTTTACCGTACATTCTGTGAAGCGCTTTGAGACGTCTCGAAGATGTCGCCATATCAAACACAAGGATTATTATTATTATCTTTGATTGTTAAACATTGTCAACCAGTCTCTCTCTCTCTCCCCCATACACTCTGATGCTTCACCACAGTAGCCAATCAAGAATTATGACTTGTTCCCTTGGGGGGGGTTCAGAGGCTGAATGAGACACCTGATCCTCTCAAGACTGGGAAGATCCCAGGCTCTGTTTCCACCTCCCCCTCCCCTCCCCCAGCCAGAGCCGTGTCAGAGGCTCTTTAATTGGGAACAAACAGGATTTCCCTAGGGTTGAGATTGATCACGGATGAGGCAACCACTGGGAGAGTGAAACACGCACAATGGCAAAACAACACAGCATTTTTTCTCTCCCTCTCCGTCCATCCTGCAATCTCTCCCTTTCACCCACACGCACAGCAAACCATTCCCCCCCCTCCACTCACACTCCAGAATATCACTCATTCCCCTACCCCCCCCACACACCCACGAGCCACGTGAATGATCAACTCCCAATATTCCTCACTCAGAGCGCCTGCCTTGCTAACGCAGTGCTGTTCAGTCCGCTACCTACGCTCAGCAAGCTCCGTCCTGCTCCATATCCCCCACTCTGCCTGCCCCACCATCAGTGGTCAACCTCTCTGCATCGCCCCCCCCCCCCCACCACCTCCCCCATCGCCCTCTGGAATTCAATCCCACAATCATTTTGCATCGCTCCTCTCTCTTGCCTCCTTCAAGACCTTTCTCTTCGACCATGCTTTCGGGCCATGTTCCTACGCCCTACCGTATCCACCCTCCGCCCCCTTATCTCAACCACTAGCTTTGGGACGTCCTCCTGACATTTATCCCGGCTCTATACAAATGTAATTTGTTGTTGTGGTGATCTGCGGAGTGAGGTACAGAGAGACTGGAGCTGAGCCCTCGGGAGTACATAGGGAGGGAGGGAACTCACGGGGTTTAAAACAACAACAACAACGTATTTATATAGCACCCTTCACATCTAGCTCCTCAGGCTCTGGCTAACGATATCATGTTTTTTGAAAAGCCCTCCTCAAATTTGTTTATATATCACATATGTAAAAAAACACATGTAAACTGACACACACACACACACACACGCACGCACAAAGACCGACAGACACAGATCCACACATACTGGTATTCTATGTTCTCTTCAGAGGAGCCCTGCAGCTAAACTCCTTAGTGAGCTCTGATGAACACAATGTGATGGGAGAACAGGATTTTCTATCGACTTAAACAGAAATACTTATTAGGAATTCAATTAAGTGAAGTCCAGCGTACTGAATTTGTATCTCCTCCTCTTACATGTCAATCTGCTCTCTCTCTCTCTCTCTCTCTCGTTCACTCCCCCTCCCCCAACCCAAGCTCTCCTCTTGTCAGACACCTTATTCAAACAAGGCAGATAGCAAACTCTCACCCCCTCCACACACACACACACATATACACAATGTCCCTGTCTTATTTTTAGTTCTAACCGCCACCCCCACCCCACCACCCCCAACCATCCTCTCTGCTGCTGATGGTTATGGTGGGAAGGGGGGAAGAAAAGAGAAAAGGGGGGATTTTTATTCAGTGACAATGTTGTACATAGCTCTCAGCCTCCCCTCCCCTCACTGTGAGATCCAAGCACGGGGTGGGGTGGGGGGAAGAGACAGAGAGAAAGTTATAGTGATGGCTACAGTGATGTGTATGAAGGCACAAGCTCAGGTCCAAAAGCGTCCGGTCACCAGAAAGGTCAGATTTAGTCACCCTCTCAGCTCCAACTCTACAACACAACTTGGATTTATATAAGTACCTTTTACAGCAAGTACAACAACAACAACAACAAAATTACATTTATAGAGCGCCTTTCACGTTGGGAGGACGTCGCAAGGCGCTGAACAGTTAGGACGGGACACGAGCAAGGAAGAGGGACAGGGTAGGGGGGGAGGAACGGGAGAGAGTAAAGAGGGGAGGAAGGGAGAGAGTTGGGAGGGCAGTAGAAGGCACTGTCAAAGAGGAGGGTCTTGAGACCGGCCTTGAAGGAGGCAAGGGAGGGAGAGAGGCAAAGCGTCTGTGGATTCGCCGGGCAGAGCAAAACCATAGTTAAGTTTCCTTATTCCCACATACCTCAATTTACCTAGTAGTGAGTAGAAACCTGGTTGTTAATTGATTGGTGGATCGCTTTCCAGTGATGATAATGCCTTCACTGGGGAGCCTGACTAAGTCTATGAAGTCCTGACATTGAGAGAACTATGGACTGAGTCACATTGACACCTTCCTCTTTTCTCCCATCCCTTTGAGACATCTTGAAGATATGATAAGACACTATATCAAATTCATATATTATCATTATTATTTATCACACATTCCCCTGCGACTACAATCCAATTTTTAAAGTACGCACTGTCGGGACGTTAACCCAGGGTCCCCATCGTTAAAGATCCTGTAGGACTATTCGAAAAGAGAAGTTTCTCCCAGTGTTCTGGCCAACAATGCCTTTAGATAAAGTTAATCATTCACTTCATGGCTGTTCTTGCGGAAATTCCTGTGTGCAACTTGGCTGCAGCGTTTGTCTGCGAGCACACAGATCGTTAGACCTTACAGTAAATCCCATCAAGTGGTTTGAGGTTTCCTGGCCACATGATGAAATGATGTATCAAACGCAGGGATTATTTATTTACAGTTAATATCATTTCAAACTGCAAGGCCACTTCAATTGAAAATTTACACTCGCGCAGAATTACGGGAAATTCTTAATCCCGGGTTTCATTTGGATGGCCGTTTCCTTAGCTAAATTAACGGCAGTGGCAAATTACATTAATTGGGAGTCCTGTAGCTCAATGGTTAGAGCACTTGCTTTACAAGTGAGAGACCTGGGTTCGATTCCAGGGAGGACAACTCAAGACGCTGGACAGTCAGGGATTTGGAACCAAGCTGGGGGTTGGGATCAGGAGGGTGGTGGGGGGGAGGGGGGGGGGAGGACATGGAAGCGAGGGGGTAGGAGGATGACTGAAGGTGTGGTCAAAGAAGAAGGTCTTGAGACAGGCTTTGAGGGAGACAAGGGAGGAGGCCAGGCGACGGACTATGGGATGGAGTTCCAAAGGGTATAATAATAATAATGCTTGCATTTGATATCGCGCTTTTCACATCTTCTAGACATCTTCTAGACATCTCAAAGCGCTTTACAGAATATACTGTAAAGTAAGTGTATCGTATATTTGTAGGCGAAACGCTGCCGTATAGAGGCTGAAGGGCCGACTGCTGATGGACACGGAACAGACCAGAGTCTGCTGATAGGTCGGTATGGAGATTAAGCCGGATTCTCAATCACTGCACAACAGCTCCAGTATTCCTGAATGGTTTTTTTTTCAGGGAATCAAGCGAGCAAGCAAGGCGTGGAAAGGCTGGATTTCATATCCTGCAAAGTTTTGAGTGTGTGTCCACATTGTTCTTTGCACAGCTGTAGATTCTAACCCCCTCCCGCCCCCTCCACCCACACCCCCCAAACAGCTCCCTTCCTCACCACAACCACCCAAACCAGAAACAGCGTGAACCTGGATCACAATAAAGATGATTTGCAGGTCGGCGCTGCAATGGACATTTTAAACCATTTACTGCCATCGCACAGAGCGAGCCATATTGATTAGCTACCCTGACAATTTATTATTAGTCACTTTCGATGCCAGCTTGAGCACCAGCTATGAGCTTTCAGGCCTGAGAATAGAACAGCGTTGCAATGGCACCTTTAAACATCTCCGGGAACTTTACAGGCTCGTGGATGGATCGAGCGGAACGTTGAGCAAAGTGTGAAGGGAGGGGAAGGCGGGAGGACAGTGATTGGAAGCTCAGTCGAAAAAACGAGTATTTTAATGAGACTTTTGAAAGGCGTGACTAAGACTCCTTACAATAATTTGGTCACTCACTTCCACCATCAATTTAAGCAAAGTCTGGGGCTCCTCCGCAAACATGAAACACACTCTCAAAAGACAATTATGCACAGGCAATAGATTATCGGGGGTGTAATAATTCCCCCACACCACCCCCACCCCAACTGTCTGTGGGCACTGCTATCCACAATTGGCTGCCACCTTTCACCTACAAAATACACAGTCAATCCACTTAGCAATCCATTCTGTGAAGCATTTTGAGAAGTCTCAATGTCATGATTAGGCGCAACATCAAACGCAAGGATTATTATTATGTGGAGAGGGGAAGGTAAGCAGACTCTCCTTGGAGGTGAACAGGCTCCAAGGTGACACATTGGCAATGGAAAGTCGGAATTCGAGCCTCACGTCTGTGACGGTCTCTAGTCCGGTTCCTGAGCCAGGCGGGTCCGCAGTATTTAAGGGCTTTCACTGCTGATTGACAACATAGCCCGGCCTGGCTCATTGGTACGGTTACGGGGGCAGAGAATCCTCTAACGCTGCAAGCCAAAGCACGAAGGGGGTAGGGTGGGTCCTAGCTGGACAAACAGCGGGAAAGCTTGCCAGTCATTTGAAAGAAGGGAGAGAGGACGAGAGGCGGAGGGATCGGGAAATGGAATCACGGGCTACTAGTCGCGATTCCAAACTCACAATGGAAGGAATATACATCAGGAGTGACTCTCTGCTTAATCCCAATGATTCCTCCACCAAATGGAACCGAGTATTCAGCAATCAAATTGGATCATTGAATAGGATGGGGTCGGTGGGATAGGGGGGGAAGAGGATGGGGAGAGGCTCCTTGTGATTGTTTGTTTGAAGTTACTTCAATCGAATGAAATTCACCCCAATGTCAGACCCCACACTGTGCAGTGGAGTGGGAAGGGGAGGGGAGAGGGGGAAGGCTGTGGTTGCCTCAAGAATCTAAAAGCAAACCACGGACGTGGTGAGGGAAACACTGAAGCCAACATTCACTCGACAGGTAAGAGCTCACCTTTCCAATTTGCTTTTCAAAGGACATTCATGAGGGTAAACAGAGTGTGGACTACTCTCTCTCTCTCCTCCCTCCCTCCCTCCCTCATCAGCCCCTTACTCACATACTCATCCCCACTCACTCCCACACTCACACCCAGCCTGAAATAGATTTCAGTCGAACTGCACAATGGACCTCGGGGAAAAGGGGATGGGCACGTGACTTGGATCCAAACAAAGACATTAGAAATTCCCTTTGTCGGGCCTTGTGGAGAGGGACAGTATAGCCGAGCCATCAATTGTGAAGGCTGGCAATCCCAGGTTCCCCCTCGCCCCTAACCTGCCAATGCTCACAGCTCCTCATTTATATCCCAAAGCTGTACCGGGAGCCATGGAAACCGAGCGAGGAGATTAGCGAGCCGCAGCTCCTCTCCGTCCGTCCGTCCACCCGTCCGTCCGTCCACCAGGGGAAGGAGGCCGAGTCTAGGCGTGCCGCCCCCCTCCCCCACTAACCCCCCGAGAGAGCACGCGGGGGGAGGGGTGAGCAGGCGGAGGGAGTAGGAGGAAGAGAAAGAACGGCAGGGCTGGCCCTCCACCCCCCATCACTCCTCTCCACATGGCCTGCCCACAGCCCTCCTGAATTGAGGATGAACAAAAGAAGTCGTTTGGGACTGCTCTCGTTCCGGGCCCCGTTTCCGTGGCGACTGTGGCACCAACAGGGAGGGATGGAAGAGACGAGTGGAGAGAAGGCCCCTGCATCCAGCTGCTGGATGAATGATTAAAGCACAACTACTGAATCCAGTGGGCTGGTGGGGCCCACAACCTGGTGTTTAAACCGGAGGGAGGGAGGGAGGATCGATTGGGACCAAACATTTAATGCTACTTCTGCAAAGTATCATTATGTTAAACTTATATGGGAATATATACCCTTGGAAAGGACTTGGGACAATGTGCAACACAGGCGATTAGACAACGTATACAGGTCAGACTTAATGTATTAGATGAGCAAGAAACAGACACGGGGGGGGAGGGGGGGGCGGGGTTCTCCTTCTACTCACCTTTCCAAACTGGTCAAAATATTGCTTGACATCCTCGACCGTGGTATTTACAGACAATCCGCCCACAAAGATCTTCTTTGTTCTGGTCACCATCTGATGGGAGGAAGGAAAACAGGTTGGAGTCATAGAGGCCGAGTTTGCCTTTGCGTTCCCGTTTGTCCAAAAACCCTCTGGACCCAGGTCTGGGATTGTACACAACCCCAATTAAAGTTCGCTCCTCGCTGGCTCCTTAACGATGCGAGAACAACCTTTAAATGTGATGATTATTTTGTTATTTATTGCGTAGGAATAATAATTATAATCTTTCCCTTTGTACTTTATGCGGCCACTGGCTGGAACTTCCGAAGCGTTTAAAGCACTTCACAGGGAATTGCCATTAAGTATAGACAAACACAGCAGCCGATCTGTACACAGCAAAGGTCCCGCAAACAGCCACAACGTGAATGGCCAATTTATCTGAGAGAGTGTTTGTTTGCTGCACGTACACAGTCACTACACTTTACAGTATATCCTGTGAAGCGCTTTGAGTCAAAAGGCACCGTCTCAAAGGTAAGGATTATTATTATTATAATAATAAATCTCTGGCTGCCTCGATTCCGGGACTGCACATCCGCCTCTAAAGACACGCTGAACGTATTGGAGTGTCAGAATCGACTATACGGGTTCCGAGGTGGTACTCGAACCCACAAACGTATGGCTCAGGGGCGAGAGTAACATCAACCGAGCCAGGCTGACAGTTAAAGACCCAGACACGCTGGATACACAAACACAAGGATTCCTTACCACGGGTCCCATCTATCCTTTACTGAAGCTACAGAGAGAGTACAGCAAACAGAAAGTGCTATCCCCACACAGGCTATAGTACAAAAACTACAATTTTGCTACACAGAGACAATTCAGGGGATAGTTTCACTGGGGTGCGGGGAAGGTATGTGAGAGTGGGTGGGGGGGATGTGGACGGGGGGGTGGGGAGTGAGTAGAGGACAGAGGGGGAGGAGGAAACCTTGTAATTAAATAGAAAATGTGAAGGCGCAAGGACAAGCGATGAAAAGTAAGCCGGGCGGGCGGTTGGTGGTAAAAGCAGCCCCAGCGGGCGGTCAGGCCTTCCTGTCTAAAGCTCGAACTACAAAAGGCCACAATGCAGTGACCCCAGCCCTCGGGTTCCACCTACATCAGGAACCAACCCTCCTGTTTTCCATTTTCTCACTTGCTCGCTGATATTAAGCAGCGATTGTAATTTTCAACCGAATCAGTTCAGTGGAAACAGCCCCCCACCCACCCCCTCGTGTCAGAGGTCAATGTTTGAGGATCAACCCACAGAACAGGGGCCAGGCGGAGTGAGGGGGGGGAGTGGGGGGATAGAGGATGGGAGGAGGGGCTAGAGGGAGGAGATGAGGCAGCCCAGAAACACAAAAAAAAGGCTGATCTACAAAATGATTCGAGGTATTAATGTTACAGAGAGGACCTGTGTTTTCTTCAAGGTCAGCCGGTTGGGGGTGGGAGGGGAAGGAGAGGGTAAAGGGTGATGGTAGAGGATAAGAGGTGGTGGTGGGGGGAGAGAAGAGACAGACAGATGGGCGCTATAACTTAAGCAAGGTTTGGAAAAGACAAAACATGACACGCAAGCAGGAGGCAGCAAATAAAAGACGGCACATCGATACCGATCATTTCTAGGTCGGGAACAATGTGGTGAAAGCTTCTCCGCGGCGGCCTCTAATTTTTCGTGAGCACCAGAATTCCCAGTGACTCCCGGCACCCCACGTCCCCCACCACCCCCTTACAGACACGGAGCCACCTCGGTGAGCAGAGGAGACAACAGGAGATCCTAGCCGGCTCTTAGGAGATTCGGCCTAACATCGATCATAATAATAATATTATAGTAATAATGTCTTTTACTTTACTAGTCCCCAAGCGCTCTGAGACGCTGCCCCACGTGAAGGCCGCGATACAAATGCAAGTTGTGATGTTGATGTAGTTGCTATTGTCTCTGGCTTGCCTCAAGGTGCAAACTCCTAATGCAAAAGCAACGCTGGTCTACTTTGAAGTAGGGGGTTATCTTATCTAGACCATTAGCTAACTGATATACTAAGTTAAGTTCCCTCCCAATTGCTCCTTTGTGGACTCATAAAGCTGCACTTCCCCATATCTTTCCTTCCTGACTTTATCTGATACTTGGTATCAGGCTATTTGCTCTTCTTTGCACCTTTTCATATTGCAAAGCGCAGCCCGCTTGAACAGGTCATTCTTTCCCCCTTAAACGCCACCCCCCCACCCCACTCCCTCACTCCCCAGGTTCCACTTAGTAACAGACTTAATTCAATGCAGCTTGCTTGCACTTCCCCCCCACCTCCACCCCCCCCCCGCCCCCGGGGTCTGCCTCTGTGGATGCAAAGGAACTAACCCCCTAGAGAAAGCTAATCCTCCTTTAGTGTATGTGTGTGTGTGTGTGGCTCCTTTGGCCGGGCTGGACACAATAATAATCCTTGCGTTTGATATAGCGCCTTCTCACGTCTTCATGATGTCCCAAAGCGCTTCTCTGAATATACTGTCAAGTGAATTGACTATATATATTTTGTGTGCAAAACACGGCAGCCAACTGCACTCAATGGTGTGCCACAAAAGGTCGTGGATTAAGTAAATCAAATGATTATTTCGTTTTGAAGAGATTATTCCCCCCCCCCCCCCCCCCCCCCCGGAAAAGCGCGATCCGTCAATTGACTTAACAACCAGGTTCCTGCTGACTGCTAGATAAACAGAGCTGTGTGGATAAGGAAACCTGCCTAACGGAAGGTAGGAAACAAACAAGATGTTTTTAATGATAACCAATGCAAAAGTCATCCCACCACCAGCACATAAAGGAAATCCTGAAAAGCTACTATCAGATTGCAGAGTGATAAGCGTAATCCACCAGCAGTGAGGAGCAGGGTGTGGCATAGAATAGATAGAACCAGAAACTAGATTTTCTGCACGCTTCAAATTTCAAAGCTATGGATGGTCATATTTCCATTTGGTGTCATTAATGTGTCAGAGGAGGGGGATGGGGTGAGAGAGGAGAGGGAGGGGGAGGGGGGACGGACGGAGGAGGGAGGAGAGTAAGTAGACGGTAGTCTCTGGGCAATCCTGCTGAGAGGCACCTTCAGAACCAGACAGAACAATATGCGGGGAGATTGACGCACACAGAGACGCCTTCCACTGGCAGATGGCTCGATTCTCTCAAGTGGAGGAAATCTGCACTCCCGAGGAAACCAAGAAACCAAACCATTGCTCTTAATGCAGCCTGTCTGGCTATTGTACCCCACCCCCACCCAACACCTAAGGCAGGACATCTTGCAGACATTGAAAGATTGGCGGGAGGAGAAATGGAGTGGCGGGGGGGGGGGGGGAGGGCACGGTAGTAGGGTGGACAAAGGAAAGCTAAGACAGTAAAAGTGTAGATATGATAGAGAGAAAGACACACACACCTACCCCCACTAGACAAAAATGCTCTAAAACAGCTTTAAATCCTTCCACTGTCTCGCTCCAATTAACTTTTGTGACCCCCCCACTCTCAAACTCAGGCGACTCCCAGCCACTCCATGCGCTCAGCCTGCCTCAAGCCCCCCCACCCACCCCCACCACTTTGCCTACCCTGATAGCAAAAAAACAAGTTATTGCCTGAAAAGGTGGTGGAGGCTGATTCGATAACAACTTTTAAAAGGGAATTAGATCTTTATTTAGGGAGAACGGGTCTATTAGGCTATGGGGAGCGGGCAGGGCAATGGGATTGAATCGCTCTTTTCAAAGAGCCGGCACAGACTAGATGGGCCGAATGGCCTCCTTTTGTGCCGTAAAATTCTATGATTCTATGATTCTATGATTCTATGATTTGTATAAGGCCTTTCACGTCAGGAGGACGTCCTATGTACGTGGGTCTTCAGACATTTCTGTCGCACGCTCTCTAGAACTCCATCCTTGAGGGTCCCCCATTAAACTTCCCCCAGCAAAGCCCTGGCCCTTCAGAGGACAGGGATACAATAAGTATCTGACCCATGTAGAACAGACAGATGTGCGGAAAAGTACAAAGGGGTCAGAGGTCCAAATGTACAGCTGGAACCAGAGATTGCATTACAGGTTTTAATCTCCAACCAACAGGTATTAGGTTAAGATACAGACCAAGAGCTTGCTTAGCAATTCTGACGTGCCTGGCGCCTCACCAGCTTACACAGCTACTGGGAGGGTTTGTAGAATGAGGGCAAGCAGGGACCTATTGGAGGGTAAGTTGCCAGCCGTGACGGAGTAAGCAAACAGAACCTAGCACAAACTGTGATTTCCACCACTATGAGACAAGATCTCATGGCGCGATCCGGCCAACAATACCCCCCAGGTGATATTGGCCGTTCACCTGAGGTGGGATGCCCAAGAAATGCACAGGCAAATTCATTTTGTGGTGTATCCTGTAAAGCGCGTTGAGACGCCTCGAAGACGCGATGAGGCGCTGCATCAAATGCCAGGGTTATTATTATTATTATCATATGATCATTATTTGAAACCTCCGCGCATTTACTGGAGAGTTAAGAGACGCGCAACGTCTCCCCCCAGCCAACAGTTCGGCTTTTTTTTATATGACAAGGTTATCGGCTGGGTTTCCAAGGGGTATAAGGCCGTGGTCAGGCGATGCTTTTTACACTTGGTAGTGTTATTTTTACAGCCTGCAACTCCAGATTGTTTCGCTTCTGTGAAAATAGGTCCCTGCTGACTGGTAAATCGTTCAGCCCAAGCCTGCCTGCCTACCACAACTGTGCTGGACGGTAAAAAGAGGAAGTTAACCAGGGCTAAAGCATCCTGGCCCTAGAGAGTGCGGAGGAGGACAACAAAACAGGTTCTCTCACCTGACCTTAACTCCCACTTGCGGTTGAATAAACCCTGAAGGTCCCCACTCTCTGGGCCGTCTTTCCGATGTGAGGGGTGCGCTGTATGTGTGTAATTTGTTGTAGTTGTTGTTATTGTCTTCCAGGCTCACCCAGAACAATATGGCCACAAAGGCCAAGGCAGGAGCAGAAAAGGCCAGGAGCTCTGGGTTGTGAAGGGCAATGTGAGGACACGCGTGAGGAAGTATTTCTACACAGAGTGCTGGATCCAACAGCTGGAATGGGTTACCAGGACGGGTGATTGAAACCAGGACACTGGACTAATTTAAGCAGCAGCTTGATGCTGTAATAGGGTGGGCATGCTGGAGGGATGAGGTCAAATGCTTTCTTTACCCAAAGCCTCTCTTGTGGTTTTGTGAATGAATCGAACATAATGCGTTTAGCAGCGATGGCTGCCCCCGATCAGATGCACGCAAGCGGTCAGGCTCGCTCTTTAGACACACATGCGCATACATATGTGTTCACTTACACACATGTGTGCCCGCATACACACATATATTCGAGTCCGCACACATGCACACACTTTCCAGAACCGTTGCATGGATTGGGCCACCTGAAGGGACTGGCTCCTCCCTACCCTAGCACCGGGCTGCGACAACAATACTAATCATTGCAATGGATGCGTTGCCTTTCGCATCAGGACGTCTCAAAGCGCTTGGCGGGATTTTCCTGTAAAACGCGTAGTGACTGCGTCATGTTTCTAGGCAAGCGTGGCAGCCAATTCACACACAGCAGCATCTCGCCAACAGCCGTGACGTAAATAACTAATTTTATCCTGGGGAGAATTGTTGGCCAGGACGCGAGGAGAAATTCCCTTCTCTTTTCGACTGGCACCACGGGATCTTTCCTGTTCAACCCCTGATCAAGCAAAGGTGATCACCGACAATACAGAGCCCTTTCTTCTCCCTCCCCCCCCCCCCCCCCAACCCAGCTCCTGAACCGATCTGGAGTTTCCGCCTAGGGCATGGACTCAAAAGTCCCAATGTGTGGTTTCGTTCACAGCTTTTCTGACTCAGTGGTGAGTGCGCTACCAAGCAAACTGACAAGCCAGGCTGCCACCGAAAACAACATGAGGGCGAGAGGAAGGAAAGTCTAAAATAGAAGATGATCAATTCTCCGGAGGGAGAGGTTCCCAGCAGAGCAGTGAGGCAGGGGTATTTGCTTGTGGAGATTACCCGAGAACTCCCTAATGAAGCAACAGCTGACATTCCCTCAAAAACAACGCGGCAATTAAAGTTCACAAATATTATTCAGACGAATGACTGTTTTCTTGGCAAACAGGCGAGACTCGCAGTGGACTTGACCCAGGCCTACAATGGGCCCATTGTCATGTCGCTTTCACTGCTCGCTCTAAGCGTGGCACAGGATTTCAGGACCTGTCCCTGCAGAAGCTCAGTCATGGTGACCGGCAGTATTGTGGTGATGATTATGGTTTGGGGGCTGTTGTTGGTGGTGATGGCGTCATTTTTCTAGGCGAACCTGGCAGCCTGACATACACATCTGCTTTCTCCCCGGCTCCACAACCTGCTGCCTCAGCTCGGCTGGCTCTGGCCTCCCGCTTGTCCCCGGTTCCCCCTCCGTTCCACCATCGTGCCTTCAGCTGCTACGCCCTGAAGCTTTGGAACTTTCTCCCCCTGATCCCTCCACCTCGCCCCTCTTTTCATGACTGAAGACCTTCCTCAACTATCCTAATACCCCCCCCCCCCCCCCCCCCCCTACCTGCTGTAGTTTGCAAGTCACACAAGGTGAGAGGGTACGACCACCGATTCCAATTGCAATCAACCACCATTGAGAACCTGAAGGGACTCCCATAGTCAAGGCACGTGCTTACTGACTGTGTCACTGTGCAGTAAGCACCTCATTCAGCAGTATGTTGATCTGAATGGCGTTATGAATATTCAATGAATCAGTTCAATAATTGATCCAGTGATTCTGTTACAAAACTAATCAGCTGGAACGAGAGAGGCCACCTTATAAGTTTCCAAAGCACACAACTTCACAAAGTTATTCATGGCCTTAGAACAGGAAGCCACACTCTCTCCTCGCTCCGACACTCCACTGTTCCCATTGATTATAATAATAATCCTATATTAATAATAATCCCTGCATTTTGATATTGCGCTTTTCAAATCTTCAAGAAGTCTCAAAGCGCTTTACAAATTATCCTGTAAAGTGAATTTGACCGTATGTTTGTGGGTGAAACGCGGCAGCCAATAGCAGCGTCCCGCATGCATTGAAATGACTTAATTTAGTATTCCGTTTTTTTTTTACTTGAAGGATTATTGTTAGGTGTGTGGAGTAAGAAAACTTGCCCAAGGTTTCGCCCCTGCCTGGAATCGAACCCAGGTCTCTCGCTTGTAATGCGAGTGCTCCAACCATTCCACAACAGGACTCCACAAATTCCCTGTTATCCCAGTTCCCTGAAGCTCCCGATCCATTCCCAGGTTCATTTCCACAAGAGCAGCTTCTCCTCCGGTACCTGGCAGTAGTAGCCTCCCTTATTCTTCAACAACAACAACTTGCACTTACACAGAACCCTTCACACGGAGACGTTTGTTGGAGCCTCTTACGGTTATCTCTTCCCTCACACATCCCCCCCCCCCCCAGCTCGCCACCAGGCTCCGCCAACTGCTCAGCTCAGCTGCCCAGCATGAAGGGCGGAGTCACCGCGTGTGGGATTCAGGGAAGTGGGCGTAAATCGCCAACAAACTTAGTCCGGTCCTCACCCGATCTTCCCCTCCCGTCAACAACACAATTATATTTGTACAGCACCTTTCACGTCGGGAGGACATCCCGAGGCGCTGAAGAGTACATTGGGAGTTGGAACAATGAGTAATCCCCGTGTCCCCCCCACCCCCACGTCACACTCTCTTGTTTCCCACTTCCCACTTGATTGGAGGGGGCCAAACTACCAGACTTTCCATCAAGTACCTTCCTGCTCTCTCCCCTCTCTCCACCATTCCCCGCCAAACAGGTTCCCTTGGATGCACGTAGTGTATAACAGACCTGATCCTGTGCAAACGTCACCACTTCCCCTGTGCTCACCCAAGGTTAATCAGTGCCACGGGAGAATGAATCACTATCCAGATTGTGCCCTGCAGTGCGGAACAGCGCGACACACTACAATAATGATAATAAAAAATAATACTCCTTGCATTTGATCACATCCTTCAGACGTCTCAAAGCGCTTCACAGAATATACTGCTTAGTGACTGTATATTTTGTGGGTGAAACGCGATAGCCAAAAGTGCACAGGAGTGTCCCAGCTACAATCGTGGATTGACTGACCGAATCATTATTATTCATTTTGAAGGGATTATTACCCCCCGGAAAGCAATCCGCCATTCAATTAGCGACTGGGTAAGTAAACAGAGGCGTGTGTGTGGAGTAAGGGAACATGGCTAAGGTTTCGCCCTGCCCGGGAATCGAACCCAGTTCCTTTCGCCTGCTCGAACAATATGCCACAGGGCTCCACATTGCAGCACCCAGCGACTCGGCTCAATCCATCTCGCGGCAATGACACTCGAGGGATCCCAAAACATTCTTTCACGGCGAGCAGTAAATATAACCTTGTCCAGATGACTCTATCTCAGACGATCCATATGTTTCCCAGCTCATTTACAGCATTGTACCCCCACCCCCCCCCCCCCCACCCCACCCCCCACCCCATTCCCCGCAACACATAGCAACTCCGAGCAGCCAACCACCCAGCGATTCGAGGCAATTATTTATCTTGGAATCTTTTCTCCTGCTGGAGATGCGGAATTAAAGACACAACTTTTGTTTCGGCGCCTATTGTGCAGTCCAGTCTGTTTGGACAGGACAGCAGTGTGGGAAGCGGTCAAACAAAGCTCAGTGCAGGAGGATGAGAGAGGAATGATTAATGGAATGCCATTGTTTATTTTACCTTGCCTCCCATAGCAACCAGCAAAGAGCCCAGCATGTCTATAAAGGTTAGGATGGTAGAGGGACTATTAATCTCCCATTCAACCCTAGGGGCTGCATAATGAATCCTTCTAATGACTCAGCCTCTCTCTCCCTTCCCCCTATCCCCTCATGTCCACGAGTACCTAGGGCCTGATTTCGTTCTCCAGCCCCTGTTCGGGAGCTTAGATCAGGTACAAAGCCGCCGGGTGGGACTCTGTACAACTCCCAACCCTACACAGTAATTGGGCAGTGAGAGGGCTATTGAGGGGCATGAGAGAGAAGGCAGTAAAATGAGATGTAGCGCGTTCCACAGGCACAATCCACAGTAAACCTCACGCATGTCGTATCAGACATTTAATATGACTTATGCAAAGTACGAGTTACATCATACTTGCATCTAAACTCTTGAACAGGACTTGGACAGATGTAACACTGATTGTCCTGCGCCTTGGGGCGTCCTCCAGACATGAAAGGTGCAATAGAAATGTGATTTCCACAACCATAGTCAATTTACTTTACAGTACATTCTGTGAAGCACTTTTAGGGTGTCTAGAAGACGTGAAAAGCACCTGTCTCCGTGACTCCATCACCCCCACCCTGACCTTCAGCGCTTTGGCATGTCCTCCCAATGATGAAAGGTGCTCTACAAATGTAATTTTGTTGTTTTGTTGTAGATCAAATGCAATGATAATTAGTTATTGAGCAATTATACAGATCAGACTGTAGCTTTACTATAGTAGAACAATGCTCGATAGGCAGAAGTGCCCAATGTTCAGAGACTCTAGACCATGAAATGCCACCATCATTTTCCACACGTACACAAAATATCTTCAGATGGCTTTGTTCCCAATGATCTAGTCGCACATTTCCCTGCCCACCCTCCACCACCATCAGGGATGAGAAGCAAACTAAACTCAAACCCCTTCTATCAATGTCACATGCCATGTTTTTCCCACTGTGGAACTGTTAAATTGGCAGAGGCGCCATCCTGCCAATGGAGATGTTAAACCAAGGGCCTGGCTGTTCAGGTGGATGTTAAAAGATCCTGTGACACAATTTGAAAAGAGACTTTCTCCCAGTGTCCCAGCCAGCACGCCGTAAAAATAACAGACTGTACTGTATATTGTGTGGGCGAAACACGGCAGACAATTGCACATAGCAGTGTCCCACAAACAGTCATGGATCGAGTGACCAAATTATTTGATTTGTTAAATTTTTTGGAAATGGGGCTAATTCCCGCCAGGAAAGCAATCCGCCAATCCACTGACAACCAGGTTCCTACTTAATGCTGGGTAAACAGAGAGGTGTGGAATAAGGAAACTTGCCTTAGCTTTTGCCTTTGCCCAGGAATTGAACCTGGATCCTCTTGCTTGCGAATGCTCTAACCAATACTCTGCAGGACTCCATGTTGAGTAATGACAGATTCGGGATCGGCTGAGTTGCTGCTGAAAGTCAAATATCCTGCAAAACTAATTTGCTTTGGCTCATACATAAACTGCTTGTTGGATGAAGTATGGGAGGGCTGTTAGTTTCACTCAAAACTGTCCACGAACACAAAACAGCAACTTCAGGACCGAGGATCGGACAAGGGGGAGGAGGGAGGAAAAGACTCATTTTAAATATGGAAGAATGTACGTCTTCTTGATGTCTCAAGGCATTTCACGGAATATACTATAAAATGAATTGACTGTATATTTCGAGAGAGAAATGCAGCAGCCGATTGTGGCACACTGCAGTGTCCCACAAACAGTTGTGGATTGAGTGACCAACTTTTAGAATTATTATTCACACCATAGAATAGTATGAATAAAGGGCGGAGGACTTCAATAGCGACACCTCTCAGTTACTCACACATCGGGGGCTCATTATACAAAGTTCCGCCAAAGTTGAACAGCGACTTGCCCAAGGGCGAGGTAACAAGTGGAATTTTTCTCAGCCCGGACAAGGGCTGAGTGCTCCAATTGTAATCATTGCTAAGATGGTCTTAAGTTGTCATTTCTCATTGAGTTTCAGCGCAAGATCCCAGCTTACCCACAGCTGAGCCTTGAATAGAACCACGCAGCAGAACATCAAAGGAAAACAAAAAGAGCAAAGTAATCCTTATTTATGAATTCCAGATTTCAATTTCCTCCGAGTCTTTCAAGTTGACTCAGAACAATAGCCTGAGCCTGGTCTGAGCAGAGCACAGCCTCCTGTTATCCGAAGCGAACGAGAGCAGATTCACAAAGCCAGCAATAATGTGTACAAGAGGATCTTTATTAAAAGACTCCAAGATTTCCTCCACCCCGTCCCAGTCAACTACAGAGAGAGAGCGTTCATCCACCCGCAAGGACACGGTTCACATACAACCAAATGGATTGAAGACAATTCCACCAGCCCACTCCTACCCTCCGAGCCAAAGGATTCGCCCATCAGACAAAACTCTAGTGATTTGTGGAAACCCCACCATATTGAATGAGGATAGGCTAAATAATAATAATAATCCTTGCATTTGTTATAGCAGTTTTCACGTCTTCTAGGTATCTCAAACCGCTTCACGGAATAATACTGTAAAGTGAATTGACTGTATGTATGTGGGCGAAACGCAATTGCGCACCGCAGTGTCCCACAAACAGTCGTGGATTGAAATGACCAATTTATTCTGTTGTTGATGGGAGTATTATTTCACTGGCAGATATAGGGAGACCACTGCTATCCCTAGTGAAGTCCATTTGACTTGGAATCGAGACTGGGAGGGTTCTCACTTTCACTCCCAAAGCCACTAATTCATTTCGAGATCAGTTCCAATAAGTGCTCTGGGCAATAAGTGTGAGGGGCGCTATGTAAATACAGTTGTTGTTGTTCTGGAGATAAGGTCTCACAGTCCCTGAGTGTCGCCCGAGTGGGCATTCCATGCAGTCACTTGGGCGAAGGATTGGAGAGTGATAAGTGGGCACATCCCTATATTTGACCTGGCATCTGATTTGGGCGGCTCTTTTCAAAGAGATCTTGTCACATCCTCTTAAGGCTCTGCATCGTAAAACTAGTGACTGTGTATTTCTGGATGAAAGCGGCAACCAATTTTGCTCACAGCTATATTATATACACCATTCATAAGGCGAATGGCCAGTTTTATTGTTGGGGATTGTTGGCCAGGGCCCCAGGAAACACTCCCTTCTCTTTTCATAGGATCTTTAACATCCACCTGAACAGACAGGGGAAACATCAGATTAACATCTCATCCTAAGCCTTAAGCACCCCTGACTCTGAAAGGCCTCCCAACAAACAAAAACAAACAAACAACAACAACATACTAATGCCTTTCGCATTGGCAGGACATCTCACAGCACTGCACAGAGGCATCTGCTCAAAAACCCAAACGTGGGGCTTGAACCCAGAACCTTCTAAGTAAGAGGTTATCTATACAGTTGTCTATATACTGTATATATCTAATATATATATTATGCACAGAATTAAAATTGAAACATTGATCATGCATTTTAGCATCCAATGGAAATTGGACCGAAACCTGAAAACCAACAACCTGTTTTAACTTTTGACAACCCAAACTGGGGCCAGATTAAACCACATCCAATACAAGCCAAATTGCCAAATACCAAAAAATATTATAACAGAGCAGGTTGAGTATCTAAAAATCAGACTCGCATGACTCATAAAACTATGGTCACCGTGACATCGCTTCCTGTGCGCTATGGAGCCATATTTTTGGAATGAAGCTTAGTCCTTAGTACTGTACAATCTCACTTTAAACAGTACCCATGCTATACCAATGGAGTCCTGCAGCTCAGTGGTTAGAGCGCTCGCCTTACAAGCGTAAGACATGTGTTCGAATCCAGGCAGGTCAGGACGAAACCTTGGGCAAGTTTCCTTACTCCACACGCCTAATAATAATCCCTCCACAAAAAAAACACAACAATAAAATTGGTCATTTAAATGCATGGCTGTATGTGAGGACCCTGCTGTGCGCAATTGGCTGCCACATTTCACCCATAAATATACAGTCAATTCACTTTACAGTATATTCTGTGAAGCACTTTGAGACATCTAGAAGATGTGAAAAGTGCTATATCAAATGCAAGGATTATTATTACTATTAATGGGTGTCTATACTATTCAGCGTTTTGTGTAAGTGTGTGCGTGTGTGTGGGGGGGGGGGGGGGGGGGGGGGAAGAAAGATCGCAGAAAGGGATCCACTGCTCAGATCTCTCTTGCAGAGAGTCAGCAAGGATAAATCTGGGGCAAATCTGCTCTGCCGAGCTCTACAAGCACAGACTCAGGCGCTGAGCCTGGATTACATGGTCAGCTCTGAGGACGAACAAGCTATAAGCCGTCCCAAAATAATTTAATTGCAATCCCGGGTCAAAGTCAGGAAAACAAATACAGGACAGTGCTCGCTCGTCAAAATCACGAGGTGCCGGCTTCACTCCTCCGGGAACGGCCAGGCACAGCACGAGTGATCGAGCGAGCGAGTGAGTGAGTGAGTGAGTGAGTGAGTGAGTGAGTGAGCGAGCGAGTGGAAAATTCTCAGCCAGCAGAAGGCCACGACAGAACACATTCTCCCACCCCCCCCCACCCCCCCCCCCTTCCCCACTCAGCCTGTACGCTATTAACCTAAAGGCTTAGATAAGATTCACACGAGCCATCAGCAGAAAGCACCCTCTGTTCCAATAGCATTAGAGGTAATCCATCTGGACAGTAAATATGTTAATGTATTGTCCCAGAGCGAGTCTGTGCAGCCAGAACTTTCACCCATGGTATTTCAAACAGGCTGACCGGTTTTAGGTGAACTTTCCCTCCACAACGTGCCCCCCCTCCCCCCCAATCTCCCCCTGCCCACCCTCCACAGCCTGCTGACTTCCTGCATGTGCAGGAAGTACTCGTGTACAGGGCGCAGGAAGTAACAGCAGCAGTGACCCATTTTCAGCGCAATAAGAGGCCATTCGGCCCATCGTGCCTGTGCCGCCTCTTTGAAAGAGCTATCCAACAAGTCCCACTCCCCCACTCTTACCCCCATAGTCCTGCAAATGTTTCCTTTGAAAATACCTATCCAATTCCCTTTTGAATTGGATAGGTATTTGAAACTTAACTGTTGAATATGCTTACAAATGTCCTTAACTACTGCTGACAACAACAAAAAAATTAAAAACTATATACAGTATTTTTAACCGAACGTCAGACCATAAGGACACAGACACTTTGACTGTGTCCCAGCTGTGTTCCACAGACCCACCTTCCCAGGCACTGTGGAAGAGCAAGGACTCCATGTGCAATCCGAAGACAGGTGAGGGGTGGGGAGGAGGGGGTGTTTGGGCAAAGCTTATGACCCTTTAGTCACACCAACTAAATGTGGGCCCCACATCGTGGAGTCCTGCACAAAAAGGCTTTCCGACCCTCTTGGTAGGTGTCTGCCTTCACCCAAATCCCTGTCCATACTGTCTCTGCCCACCCCACCATCCCCTCCACCACCACATCTATAATGACTAATGGAATCAACCCTGCCCTCCCTCCCATTTTATTACAGCCTGGTTGACAGGTACCCAATGTGTTTTGGCTCGCACGTGTTCCAAGTTAAGCTGGAGACAGCGGGTTACACTTTGGCACACGGGACCTGAGGAGGGAGGGTTTACAGTGCCTAGCTGGCACGAGGTGGTGCCGAATAACTCTCTTTATACCGGCGTTTAAGGTGGCTTTCTAAAAACCCACCTCAAACAGTTGAGTTGTGTGTTTGCCCAGTTGTGCTGGAATCCGATAACAACAAAATGACATTTCTACAGCACTGTTCACGTCAGGAGGATGCCGCAAGGCGCTTGACAGTCAAGAGATTTGGACCCGAGCTTGGGGTTGGGATCACAGAGGGTGGAGGACAGGGAGCGTAATGGTAGGAGAGTAGACGAAGGCTTGGTCTAACAGGGAGGCGATCTTGAGACAAGCCTTGAAGGAATAACAACAACTTGTACTTATATAGCAGCCTCCAAGCAGGTTAGGTTTCACTCCTCCCCCAGGAGCAGTGAAAAACAATGTCTAAGTAAAGTCAGAGGTTTCTGGTAATCTCAAGACATCATGGGAACTGTCCCCTGGACTCTGTTATGGGCTCTATTCGAGGTTGATTTGTGGCGGGGGCTGGGGAGAGGAAGGGTCGTGGAGGAGGAAGATGAAGGGGAGATGAGTGGGGGAAGGGGGGGGGAGATGGGAGGGTGGATTCTAACATTTTAATTTATGTAAAGATGCACAAATCAACCTCAGGTTTACCACAAGCCACTTGACTGAGATGCTGGTTTTCACTCGCTCTGGGGCTCCAATGCAGCCAGTAATAACACACACCTCAACAACAACAACTTTACAAAGCGCCCTTCACATGGGCCAGCCTCGCCAACATCGTGGGCCCCAAATCATAGAGTCCTACACAAAACATCACACAAAACAATACCACTTTTGGATCGCCCCCTCCTCCTGCCCAGCATCCCCTGGACAATTCTTCTTCCCACCTCCCCACCACCACACCGGAAAGTTTCTGTTCATTATCATTAAAGAGTGACCTCTCTCACCCGTATATACATAGGCACAACACACGCATGCTTGCACACACGCACACACACCCACTCACACTCCACCCGCTGGAAATTTCACGTCCATTACAACCACCACAGGTCTAGTCTTAGTAAGCGAGCCAAATTTTGTCTTTCATTTCAGCTTAAAGTTTTAGTTTGCCGCAGAACCATGGAAAATTCTTAATTTCAGCCGTAATTTACAAGGCGTTGTTCCCGCACGTTCTTCAAAAGAACCGTCTTGCAGATCAAGTCAGAACTTTCCACAGTTACATGCCGACCTTGAAACATTAATGATCGAATGGTTTCGCAGGCTAAGACTGGGTGGGATTTCAGAGCTTCGGGGAGGGGTGGGGGGGGTGGCGCGGTGAGGACTGAGCCAGGTTCTGCTGTACTTGTCCACAGGCACAGGTAACATTCAGAGGGCATAGTAAACAATTAATGCCACACAGCAGGGGTGGCAAAACAATACACCAACAACCCTTACATTTGAAGCAGCCTTTTCCACAACAGGAGGACGTCTCAAAGGGTTTCACATGATAGATTGGGAATTGGATTGATTGTGTCATCTCTCGGGGTTGAGTGTAAGTAAAGATGCCTCTCTTTCCGAACCGGGCATGCAATCTCAGGCAGCCGGGCCTTCAGCCACTCTGCTCCCACCCTCTGGAACTCAATCCCGCAATCCCTCTAGCTCGTCCCATCCCTTACCTCCTTCAAGGCCCACCCCACCCTGCTTTAGATCAATTTATTTCCCTCCAACCCCCACAACCACCTGCCCTCCACCCACCCCAATCCCGATCCCCCAACCTGAAATATTGTCTGTCCAGTGCCTTGTGACGTCTTCCCGACGTGAGAGGTACCACACAACGGTAATTTTGTTGAGGTCATTGCTGTTGTAGTTGGTGACCGTGGAACTACATATGCAGGGTAGGTCGTATGCAACTACATAACCCAGGGTTAAGGCAGCGGGAGCCAGGGCCAGGTTGACATGTATCAGGGAAACATCCAGGCAGCCTCACAAAGCCTCTTCTCAGCAATTAACCAACAGCAAATTAAGGCAGAACCGAGCAGAGCCCCCTTGGAAGAGCAGAGTAAACAAACGCTAATCAACTTCAACTAGAATCAAAACAAGAAACGTAATTAGGTGCAGGTCTGATGGGACCTCACAACCCACTTTATTCAGGATCTCAGTCAGTGGTTTGGAATCAGCCCCAATGGCTTGGCCCCGGGCTCCGCCATTGTCCAGCGCTCTGAGACGCCGCTCGGCGCGGAGGGCCCCTATATAAATGCAATTTGTTGTCGTTTCCTAAGGCTCAAGACCTCGTGTGAGTCACCTTGCTGTTCTAGTGTTTTTCTTTTCCTAGAACCCCCTCCCCCACTCTCCTCCTCCTCCATGGAGAGAATCACAGCAAGCATTAATACTGCCCCTACCAAACACACCCATTCAACAAACACGGTCACACATATCTAGCACACACATACACAGTCATGACCACATATATACACACATTCACCAAACGCACACACACATCAACACACTAAACCATAGGCACACAGGCAACAACGAAAAAATTACATTTGTACAGCACCTTTCACACGAGTGGGACATCCCAAAGCCTGGACCGGCATTTTGGACCAGAGCTGGGGATAGGGATTGGGGAGGAATGAGGTTGATCGAAAGAGGAGGGCCTTGAAGGAAGAAATGGATGGAGCAAGGCGGAGAGACCGGGATGGGACTTCCAGAGGTTGGGGAAGGAATAGCTAAAGACTTTTGGGACGTGAAGTAGGCCGGAGCTCGCCGAGTAGAGGGAGCGGGCATGTTGGTAGGGGGGTTAGGAGGTCACAGAGGTAGGGGGGCACTCACACATGCCGCAATACAGGCATGTGCAAACACATACCACAATAGAATTGACATTTATGCAGCGCCTTGGGACATTGAGAGGTATGTGTGTGTGGATACGGAGAGCGCAGACAGGCTCGATGGACAACATTCCCCAAGGACGAAAGCCTGCCAACATGCACTGTCCCTCCACAGAGACCCCCTCCTCTCCGCCCCCCTCCCCCCCACCAACTCCATGACCTCTTGTAATTCCATTTCTTCAACAAGTAACAACCTGCTTCACACCTCTCCCCATACACCCTACTATAGATGAGCGAGTTTTCAGTCTTTCTGCCCTGACTCCCTGAAATCCCAGCGTCCCTGTGCCTCACTCTCTCCCTCCCTTCTCGCCTTACGATCTATCTATTCAATCACGTTTCTAACTCTTGCCTCTGCTCCCCTCCTACACTCCCTCCGCTCTGCTAGTGTTCCCAGTAAGCTGCGGGCGGGGCTTGATAGACCAGAAAGAGCCAACATGGGACGATGCTCCGATTGTCTATGGTTCCGAAAGGCGGGCGACGGGAATTGGAAACAGGAGCTCGATCATTGGAAACCTTTGCTTGCGGCTCACCCTTGAAAACAGTCAAGTCCCGGTGGTTGCCAGGGCAGTAAAACCACTCCCAGGGCATGAGAATACAGAAACCCAATACTCTTGCTCCCCAAAGAACACGCTCTAAAATACTTGTGTAAGCCTCCCATTGAGAAGCTGGGCTGCAGACTCCACCAACCTTAGACACCACATGGCCCGTATTAGTCACATTATGTTACTGACCTGCTAATCTGCATTGATTCTCTCCTTCGGAGCTAACCCCACCTTCTGTCACCTTAGTATTTAGAAAGGCTATTAATCTATTTGCGCACCTCCGTGCCAGAGTCTAACAAGTACCCTCGGAAAAACAACACTTGGAAGCTTTGGTTGTTATTCCGTGACCCCGACCGGCAGCGGACAATAAACGATAGATAACCTTAACATTTCATACCGTGTCGGGAGGACATCTCAAAGCCCTTCACGGTGCATTTTGTAAGCTAAGCTTCCAACTGGAGGAAACTAAACTTGAACTGTTTCTTTCTGTTCTCCTCTCTCTCTCTCTCGTGCTGATGACAGTACTCGGAATGGATAGAGAGGTGCTATGGTGTGGACTGAGCCTCAGGGTTTTGCCCTACTCTGTTTGGGATGAGGGAGTTGATGGGGGACAGTGGTGGCACCTGCCTGGAAAGGGAGTCACTGGGTGGGAGGGGGTTGCGGAGGTCAAAGAGAAAGAGAAGTAAAGACTGAAATGGTATTCTTGCTCCTGGTGAGTCACACTGAGCAGAGAATTTTGGGGTACGAACCCTGATTTGTACTGGGTGAGCAGATTCCAACCAGGCAAATCTCGATGCAAGTAAATTGGCTTCAATTGTCCCAACATGGATGACGCTGTGTAAATGCAATTTGTTGTGCGTGTTGCTGTTGCTGGGCTCCGCGACCACATCACTCCCACCCTCGCTCAGCTCCATTGGCTCCCCATCCCCACAGAGGATCGAATTCAAGATACTCATCCTCACTTTCAAGGCCATTCACGACCTTGCCTCCTCCTAACTCTCCAACCTGCTGTTCCCCCATGAACCTGCCCACCCTCTCCGTTCAGGGGAGGGTCTGCTTCATGTCCCCCACCTGACCATCGGTGGATGGGCTTTCAACCTATCTGCCCCCACACTCCAGAACTTCATCCCACAATCCCTTCGCGTCGCTTCCTCCCTTGCCTCCTTCAAAACCCTTCTCTTCGATCGTGCCTTTTATTACCCTCCCAAATTTCTCCCTCCCCTCCTAACTCTCTCCCACACGTTCTCCCCTACCCTGCCCCTCTCTCATGCTCGGATCCTGACCTGACGGTTTAGCGCCTTGGGACGTCCTCCCAACACGAAAGGCGCTCTATAAATGTAATTTTGTTATTTGTTGTTGTTGTTGTATGTGGAGTCGGGTGTACAGATGCGATTAAGCTCGGCCGTGGTGCCCTTCACAAGTCAATAGCCTTGCGTCACTCAATAGGCACCCATGTGAAGAATGATTACATGGGGAAAAGTACCAGAGGGGACCAGCTGCCCAGAAAACTATACTCCAACAAACACACATTTAAGCAACAAAACCCTGGGAGCTTTCCTGCGTAGCCTCCATTCCATCAGCTCCAGGCAGATGAAGAACGTGGGATGAGAAGATCAAGAAGTAATTCACTCATTCACACAAGGTATAGGACTACCACTAATAATAATAATAATAATAATCATAATAATAATAATCCTTGCATTTGATATAGCACTTCTCACATCTTCCTGACGTCTCCAAACGCTTCACAGAATATACTGTAAAGTGTAGTGACTGTATGTTTATGGGTGAAACGCGGCACACAGTTGCGCGCAGCAGTGTCCCGCAAACGGCCGTGGAGATTGAGTGACCAAATTATTGATGTTTTTGAAGGTTTATTATCCCTGGAAAAGTGACCTGCCGATCGGCTAACAACCGGGTTCCTACTTACTGCCAGGTAAACAGGGGCGTGTGGAGTAAGGAAGCTTGCACAGCGTCTCGCCCTGCCGGGAATGGAACCCAAGTCTTTGGCCTGTGAAGCGAGCTCTCTAACTGCTGAGCAAGACATTAAGAATGCCAAATAGGCCAGTCTATATGGCCTGCCAGAGTAGTCTGGAGAAGCTCTGGGGAAGGATGGAAATCTGATTACCTCATCCAGACAGGCGCATCGTTACAGTCTCTGCTCAAACCCCCCCCCCACCCCACCCCCCACTCGCCCCGACCCACCCCCCACCCACCTCTCTCGGCCACACTTACCTTAGGCTGTGCTCTGCGCGGGAAAGCCACTTTCGGATCGATCTGTGAACAAGAGGTCAGAACACAAGACGTTAATGTGGTGGGAGAGAGACAAAGAGAGAGAGAGAGAGAGAGAGAAACAAAGTGATCATATTAATCGAACCCAGTGAAAAGCTGGGAGGTCTGACCCTTACCCTTTTGCACTCTGCAGCCCGCGATTTTGACTTACACAGTATCACATCACCCACTTCAATCCAGTCAGTGTGTCGGTCAACAAGAGTCCAAGAATGTCACGTGTGAAATAGAATAAAGTGGATTCATATCAACTCGCCTTGGCCCCCCAACACTCCACCCCCACCCCACCCCAGAGTGTTAATTCCCTCAGACACTAGCATCCTTTAATCATCCAAGTGATGGTGTCCATCCATCTCAGCCAAATGGGCAAGAAACTAAAAAGGATTCAACCACATGGGGGCACCACTATTGACCCTACCCTGCTCCTCATCCACCCCCCCCCCCCACCTCCTCCCGATAAATAGTACCAGCTATTATTATATACACACAATATATTCTGAGAATATGCTTTACAAAATGTCACCAAAGCGCTGTGTCAACAGAGTACTGTATCAAACGCAAGGATTATTATCATCATCTTTAAAAATTTGGGTTACTCACTCCACGACTGTTTGTGGAGCCATTCGCTTCACGGTGAAGTCTGTGAAGCGTTTTGAGACGTTTCAAGTGTGTTCGGGCACTGTCTCAAATGCAAGGGTTATTATTATTATTACTATGAATAATAATCCGCACCATCGAATTTAATAACCGAAGCCACTTTTACACACATGCTCTCACACACAAAACACCCAACGGGGAGACGTCATGTAAAGTGGCGAGACTGAAGCTCGTCCGCTGCCAAAACAGGAGCCGTGTCTAAACACTGCTCTGTCCCATCGGCAGCTCCCCTCCCAACAGGGATTTCTTGTTTGGAAGTAAAATATTCCTTGAGTGTTACGGCACAGGAAAGGGGCTGTTCAGCCCAAAATAAGTCTTCTCTGCCGGGCTTTTTCCCCTGCCGAGTCACCTAATCAAATCCCCCCCCCCCACTCCACCCACTCGCCGTGCTTCTATTTCCTCTCTTTCAGAACTCCTGTAGCTCGATGGTTAGAGCACTCGCCTTATAAGCCCGAGACCTGTGTTCTAATCCAGACAGGTCAGGGCGAAACCTTGGGCAACTTTCCTTACTCCACACACGCCTAACAATAATCCTTCCAAAAACAACACAATAGCATTTTTTTTTATTTTCAATCATTTTCAATCCACGATTGTTTGTGGGGACACTGCTGTGCGCAATTGCCTGCCGTGTTTCACCCGCAAATATATACAGTCAATTCACTTTACAGCATATTCTGTGAAGGGCTTTGAGACGTGGATGAAATGTGGAAAAGTGCTATATCAAATGCAAGTAGTATTATTATTATTTCAAGCCTCGCCTCCAAATTAGTCGCCGCACACTTCGCAGCACAAGCCCACGAAGAGCCGTCAGACGATTTGACGGAGGGATAAGATGCAGAGATTATTAGTGTCATTATTATTATCTAAATGCTCTGCCTGACCCACCGCGCAGTGAGGCACTAACTCAGCTCAGCCAAAGCAGCTCCCGGGGCACTGAGCGAGGAGCAGATAAATGTTATCGGTCTGTTTGCCATTCCTGATCACAACGCTGTATATATATATATATATATAGATAGATAGATAGATAGATGTCAGCCAGGCTATGTTGGTGGCACTCTCACTCTCGAGTCAAAAAGTTCAAGCCCTTTTATTTGTCTAGTTCCCTGTGATGTCCTCCTGACGTGAAAGATGTGTTGTACTTTGGGGGTTTTGAACTCTCAGTTTAAGGAGCTCAATGGTTAGAGCACTTGCCTCATAAGCGAGAGCCCTGGGTTCAATTCCTTACCATGGCGAAACATTGGACAAAATTTCCTTACTCCACACGCCTGCTAATAATTCCTTAATAATTTTTAAAAAATAAATTGGACTGCAATCCACGATTGTTTGTGGGGAACACTGCTGGGCACAATTGGCTGCCGCGTTTCGCCCACAAAATACACAGTCAGTTCACTTTACAGCATATTCTGTGAGGTGCTTTGAGGCAACTAGAAGACATGAAAAGTGCTACACTAAATGCAAGAATTCATATTAAATATTAAACTAACCCTCCCAACGCAGAGCTGTATGGTGCGACAATCCCCTAGGTAAAATTGGTCAACTATTTCCTGGCTGTTTGGTGGAACATTTGCGTGGCTTCACCCACAAGTATGTAGTCAACATACTTCACAGCAAATCCTGCGAAACGTTTTCTCAATGGCATGATAAGGTGATTATTATATTATTATTAGCAGTAGTAATATATACCCCTGTGTGTTTGAAATGCAAGCATACAGTTGGTGTACAAGACATGATCAGACTCCGCTGTGATGCCCTCTGCCCTTCTCATGTGTGAAGACTGGACATTTGGCTGAGTTACCAGAGAACCAGAGAACAGGAGGAACCTGGACAGGCCTTAGGAAAGAGACAGTAGGTTGGTGGTGGTGGGATTGGGAGAGAAATTAAAACTATCGCAAAACACACAGTCACTCCACTTTACATTGCACACTGTAAAACGCTTTGAGAAGTCTCAACGATCTGCCTACGTGCTATATCAAATAAAAATGTAATCCTAATCCCATCAGGGACCTATAAGAGGTCAGCGGTTTGACCTTAAAAGACCCGTCACCTGAATACAGAGCCAAAGCGAATAAATTCCTAATAACTCGCCACTCCGAAGGAAAGGGCCTCAGTGATGGGTTGAGTTGATGAGGAGTGAGTTGGGATTACGTATTGATACAAAAATAAACGCGGGCGGGATATTGACAGCACGGCAACTTAAGCGATAGTGTCTGGTTAAATCCGGGTCAATTTATCAGGAGTTCACTGTAAACGGGAACAGTAGAAGGCCATTCAGCCCATCCAGCCCGTTAGAATCTCTTTCTTTAACACCCTGTACCTCTGCTCACAAGTTCACAGTGGCTGACCTTACAGGAACATCCAGGGAAGCGCTTTGGTGACATTTTGGTGATATGATAACTATATATATATATATATATATACACATACATATATATATATATAAAATTACATGACATATAATTTTGCTGTTACTGTTGTTGTTGTTGAGGCTATGCCTCCTTGTAATAAATTCCTCTACCAAAGGGAACCACATGCACCACCTAACCCATCAATTCGCCTTCATTATTTTAAATAATCAAACCAAAACGCACCTTAACCTGCTCTACTCCAAGCATTCGAGGCAACGAGTAACCCCAGTCCACCAGCCTCACTCATTGGCAATTAAACCTATTCAGCCCAGATACAATGATAATCCTTGCATTGAGTACGGCTCCTGATCAGATCATTGAGATGTCTCAACAATTCTTACTGTGCATCTGCAGGCGAACACAGCGGTCAAGTTTGTGTAAAGCTTTGCCCTACAAACTGCCATGAGATCTGAGGGACCAATTTATTTGGAGGGATTAATGGCTGGCGAGAAGCTCCCTTCGCTATCCAAATAAGGCCATGGAATTATTCTTCACGTCCACCTGAACAGGCCAAAGACCGGGCATTTGGTTTAATGTCTTGTCCGATACGACAGCATCAGTCCGGCAAGCCACAGTTGGGACACTCACAGAGGCCTTCCTACATCTGACATATTCTTCCTTTTATATAAGTGCATCAACTTCTTGTCACTAGAAAAGCCAGGACCCTCGATCCTCGCCACCTAGCATTACCCCCTACCTCCCACTGAGCATTACCGCCTACAGATTGAAGATAATACTCTCCTTATCTCTCTCATTCATTGTTCTAAGCCAGTGTCTCGATACCTCACAGTCAGTGCAGTGAGTTGATCTTACCCAGGGCAACATTCTGAAGAAAAGACTTCTGTTGAGGACCAGGATCAGCTGTTGTGCACCCCACCCCCCTGACTCCTTCCCCCGTCAAATAGGCAGCCGGAGGCCCACATCCCAACACAAACTAAAGCTTATCGGGAGCAGTGGAGATAACGGAGCTCAGAAAGTAGCGATAATAAACTTTGCGTTTGATATCGAGCCTCTCAGCCTCATTACATCTTGGAACCGTCTCAAAACGCTTCGCAGAATATGAAGTGACTGTACGTTTAGTTGCCGGCGCCTGAAATTGGCCCTGTGATTGCTGTGGGTCGGAACAACGCAGTGGGGCTTATCCAGTTCATTCACACATTTCCGACCCGTAAAACAGAACAGCGAGGGCAACAACAACAACAACATTACACTTGTAATAGAGCCTTTCACGTCAGGAGGACAACCCTACAGAGAATCCTACAGGTTCGTTGACTCACTCAAGCCATGCGAGGTTTGATGAACTATTACGATAACAGCCCCCCCCCCACAATGTTGCAGTCCGATTCAAGAGGAGGTGGTGCCTGAAGCAGGTTCCATCGCAATCAAAAGGGAGAACTTCGTGGGGAGGGGCGAGCGATGGATGAGGCAAGGGGGTGAGGGGCTTCGGGGAGAGAAAAGAGAGCCTTTATAACATCAGTGGTGTGAAACAGGGGGTAACTAACACACCAGGAAGGAGAGGGAAATAATGAATATGTGGTGGATTTATTATAATAATACTTGCATTTAATAGAGCGTTATTAGCTTGTCTTCAAGGTGTCTCAAAGCGCTTCACAGAATATACTGCAAAGTGAAGTGACTGTATATTTTGTAGGTGAAACGCAACAGCTCTTTGTCTCACAAATAACAAACAAATTATTATTCTTTCTTTTAGAGGTTACTACCCACAGTGAGCGATCCGTCAATCGATTAACAACCGGGTTCCTACCTACTGCTAGGTAAACAGAAGCGTATGGAATGAAGGAAGCTTGCCTAAGGTTTAGCCCCCGCCTGGGAATCGAACCCAGGTCCTCTCGCTTGTGAGGCGAGTGCTCTAGCCAAATACACTACAGGCCTCCCATCAAACAGCTGGCGTCACTCCAGCCTGTCCTGCCCAAATATCTGCTGGGGACTGAAAAAACAAACTGGGGTTAGTTGGAGCTTTGGGATTCTCAAGATATAATGTGCAACTGGATAGCTTCCTCCTGAAACCCTGGACCACATGAGCAAAGGAACAAACTCACAATTGTCTCCCAACACAATTGCAAAAGAGAAAAATCTGGGTGTGTTAAAAGAGACTGTTCTCTATAGACTTGACTTTTTTCCCCACCTCCCCCCCCACTCCCCTCCCCACCTCCACCCCCCCCCACGCCCCTCCCTCTTACACAAAAAAAAGGCTTTTGTAGGTCAAACAAAGAGAGATCAGGTCTCTATACAAAGGCTAAATGGGAGTTTTACTGAATTCATTAACATTAATTTTTCCTGCGTCTGAAGCTACTGGAAACTCTTTGTGGCAAACAACTTATCGCAACATTTGGGACTTTCTTGTGGTGCGGTGGGGA
>CM068761.1:7327383-7377561 GCA_035084275.1 Hydrolagus colliei | reverse complement strand
TAGAACTTTATCGACGCCGGTTTGATCAACAAAGGTGACGAATCCGAATCCTCTGAAATGAAACGAGATTAAACAATAAAAACCATTCGCGACTTGATCCATTTATTCATGTATTCGTCGACGTGTCTATTGATGTGTTATTTTAGAGGGTGGGTTTCCTTGTAAATAAAGGAGACTACCTTTATGTTATTGTAAAATATATATATATTTTTAAAAAGGCAGCGACAGTCAGTCGGGCTCGAGGTAAACACATAGTAAATCGTCCCGTGGTGGGTTTGACCCGCGATGGGTGAGACCGCGATGGGTGAGGTGCGCGTTTGATTTTTAAAAAAAATACCGTACATAATTTAAAAAATTAAAACAACCGCAGAAATACATTTGAAAAATAATAGAAGCGAACTTGGCAAAAGAAACAGCGTGTTTTTTCTCTCTCTCTCTCTGTCCCTCCACCCCACCCCCCCGTTCCTCCCCCACGTCCCCGACTCTCTGCACAAGGAGCCAAAGGCGCCCCCACTTTACTCACCTAGATCGTTTTGTAACTGGATCTCTCATCACCATACACTCTTTGACGTCTCCGAACTTACAGAAATATTCCTTCAGACCTTCTGTATAAAGGCAAAGGAGGGAATGAGCCGGGGCAAAAGCGATCCCAATACTGTCTCACTAAGTTGTAGCATATACAACTATATATATATATATACTGTATACACACACACATACAGTATATATACATATATTTAAATAGGTCCCACCTCCTCCGATTTTATCCCGATCATTCTATGCACCGTTACAGATTGCCTGTATATATATAAATATAAAGACATGTCTGTCAAAAAGAGAGAGAGAGCGAGAGAGTGATTTCTGCTTATCACAGCTACATAGTTTCCAGTACAATCGCAAATGATAACAGACATATATAAACACAATACGAACACAAGAGAGAGAGACACACACACACAGAGAGACACACACATAGAGAGAGTGAGTGTGAGAGAGAGAGAGAGAGAGAGACCCAAAAAAAAACTTTGGAGATGTAATTCACGACCTTACCTTGTGTAGTTTGCCAACTCAATCCCCCGACGAACATTTTGCTAAAATAAATGTGAAGAAAGAGAGGGAGAGAGGGAGAGAGAGAGGAATAAAAGACAAAGACACAACTGAGACATGGGTTTCGGCCATGTTGGCACCACACACACACACACACTCACTCACACTCACATTTTTTTAAAAAACACACCAAGTGTACCCCCCACCCACCCCCAACCATCGACTAAATTTTTTTTAAAAAAAGTTGTTTTAACCATTTAACCCCAAACACCTTTTTTTTAAAAAAGGAACTAAAACGCTACACACGGTCCTTTTAAAAGTCTTCAGAGGTTACCTACCCCCCAAAACACCCCCGCCCCCCCCCCCGCCCCCCACCAAAAACACAGTTGCAATAGTAAAATGAAACGTTATTTAAAAAATAAATAAGATAACAGACACAAAGAGAGAGAGAGAGAGAGAGATCTATATGTGTACTTATACAAACATTACCCCCACCTCCCCCACCCTCCCACCCCCTCCAAACCCCCAGAAAAAAATGACAGAATGAAGTGGTATTAGCCTCTGTACCAGGGATCGTGCTGGGAATCTGCACTGAGAACAGAGTTGCCTTGGTCTGCGTCCGCCTCCATTACCTTCCAGTCCCAACCCCAGTCCCAGCCAGGCAGAGGGAAGGGCCCGCGAGCACAGGCACAGGCAGAGGTGGGCTGCACAGGGGGCAGCGGGGATCGTCACTGGCGGAGGGAGGGAGAGAGAGGGAGGGAGGAGGGGAGGAGGGGAGGGAGGGAGGGAAGGAAGGGGCAGCCCGGCCGAGCTGCTCCTCATGACCGGCCTGAACTCGCCCCCCCCCCCGCCACCCCCCCCACCAAAGGGGGGCGGGGCGCCAGCCCTAGTCCCGCCCCCCCCTCCTGGGGATAAACCACGCCCCCCTCCCGGCAGACCACGCCCATTTGGAACGCCGGAGTTCCCTTGTGGATGTGATGTATCTATTTGTGGCGGATCAGTTTGTATCTGTTTGATGGTGTCCCCCCCAATGTATCCATTTGATTGTATCCATTTTCGTTTGTATCCATTCGACTGTATCCATTTGTATCAGTGGATTTAACTCGTGAAAATCACTTCATCTCAAGCTTCATCGCACCTCTTAATGTCACGTTAAAATCTCTCCCCCCCACCCCCCGCTCCCCCCCCATCTCTCTCTCTCTTTCTCTATCTTTCTCTCCCTCGCTCGCGTTTTGACAACCGCGTCCTGTGTTTACTAAACGGCTGCAATTGTTTTTTTTATTACACAGAGCGCCCCCCCCCCCCCCACACACACCTTTTTACACACATACACACACACGTGGCATCAGGCTGCTTACACCAGCTATGGAGAATCCCTTTTCCCCTCTCTCTCTTTCTCTCACTCACTATCGAAACTCTTAACGTGATTCAGGCAGGTGAAACGTTCGGTGGTGTGTGTGTGTGTGGGGGGGGGGGGGGTAGCAGAGATTCCGAGAGTTATTTTTTCCGCCAACCTAGACAACCAAACACCCCAACAAAAGTGTGCGCGAAAACCGAAAAAGAAGAAATATTTGTGATTAAATCAGAGTCAGCGAGCGAGCATCCTCCTGTATGTCCTGTAGCTTCAAACCACACTGTGTGTGAGAGTGGGACGCTGCCTTTGATGTGTTTAGGTTTCACACCAAACAGATGTGGGATTTCAAAGCGTGTCGTTTTGTTTAAAAACGAAAAGTAAAGTACAAGTAGCTTCTTTTTGTTGTGTTGACACGGCGAGAGGCGCCTTATTTTACACCAAGCACCCAGACCATCTGATGATTTATTTTGTAGGAGGTTCAGTATGTCACGTTTTGGGGAAAACATTCAGAAACGTTGGGAACAAAAGCAGCGTTTTAGAAAACATGCCCTCGCTTCTCACTCACTCTTACACACACATACATACATACCATACATACACACACACATGTCCACCGAGGCACAAGAAGAAATAACCTTTATATGTACGCGTTTCAGTCTTAAGTAAATCCTTCCCACGTGAGGGATGTAGATTTCTCTGTGTGTGTCTGCATCGCGTTTGGATATATAAAAAATAAAGGTCGCTGGTAGGAAAGCGAGGATAATCAGCTAAAGAATCAGCCTAACGAGTTAAGGCACCAGAGGCTGAACAGGATTCACGCCGGAGTGTGTTTTGGGCCACGCTAAGAAGCCGGATATAAACGGATTGTCATGTAAATCACCCGATAGCCGGAGTTCCGGGTGCCCTTCACCTTCAGCAGAGGTGGCGATTCGTAACATTCAGCGGCACTTCCATCAGTTAATGATCAGATAAACAGATTTAATTCCAAATTGAGAGGATAACTTCTGTTTGTTTATGTGTGTGTGTCGGGGGGGGGGGGTGGGGGAGAGGTTGTGGGAGTGGGTGGGGGGGGGGGGAGGAGAGAGAGAAGACGTGGGGATCTGACCCAAACAGCTAACAACTTGGCAACGACCGTTATGCAAGGAGAGGGAGGGGAGAGAGGGGAGGAGGAGGGAGGTGAGGGAGGGGAGGAGGAGGGAGGTGAGGGAGGGGAGGGAGGGAGGGGGGGGAGGTGAGAGGGGGAAGTGAGGGAAGGGAGAGAGGAGAGGGGGAAGGTGAGGGAGGGGTTGGTGGGGATTATTATTAAGGGGAGGTGTTGAGGTTAGGAATGTTTCCATGTGCTGATCAATCGGTTTCAAAGAGAATAAAGAGGAGAGTGGGAGAGTGTGTTTTTTCTCTCTCTTTCCCAAAGACAAGACAAGACAGACACACCAACAGAAACACACACAGCAAGTGTACTGTACTGTATCCCAGGGAGACTTTAGAAAGAAAAGAGAGCGAGTCCATGGATTTTTTTTTAAACACACACACACACACACACACGTGCAATAAAGCAGGAGGGTTTGAACGGTCAGAAATGTATAACATTTCTGTAGAGAGTTTTTGTAGAGAGGAAACGGAGGAGGAGAGAAAAACCCCCCAACAAATAAGAGACAGAGACAGAGAGAGAGAGTTAAGATTGTCAGATCAGATGTGGTGTTCTCTCTTAGGCTCTTCATTTCGACTTTTTTTCACACAAAAAACTTCCCCAAGACTTTTTTCATTAAAAAATAAATCTTTCTGAATGGGATAACATCTCGGCTCAGGCGGCAGTGTTTTGTAGGGTATTGTATTGGTAGTATAATACAGTACAGTGTCCCGGGCAGTATACTGTCTCACAGAGAAATGAGTTCAAGAATGAATCTTTCAACTCCCTTCAGCTCTTGTTAGTGTGTTTGTGCAGGCAATGCTTTTTTCTCTCTCTTTCTCTCTCTCCCCCCCCCTCTCTCTCTCTCTCTCTCTCTGTCACTTTCTGTCTGTCTGTGTGTCCACCGGCTCCCTAACCAGACGCCAGCAAATGACTTCACCGGCTTGCGATTCGCAAAGGAGGATTCAGGAAGGATGTGGCCCATTTTAAAGCGTGAACGGGTTTCAAAATGAGCCTTTCCTGCCGTCGCCATCCTCCTCCTCCTCCTCACCCCCCCCCCCCCCCCCCCTCCTCCTTCCCCCTTTCCTCCTTCCTCCATCCAAGTCCATTTCCAAATCCCAACCGTCTCTACATTTCAGGAACCGAGAGCAGGAATACCAAAGTCAACAGAAGTATATATGTTACATTGCCAACAACAAATCATGATCATGTGGTCACTCAATCCATCTCTGCTGTGTGCAATTGGCTGCAGCGTTTCGCCCACAAACATATACAGTCAATTCTGTGAAGCGCTTTGGGACGTCTCAATGACTTGATGGGGTGCTCCATGAAACGCAAGGGTGAATCAGTATATATAATATAATAATATACAATATATATAATATGATTATATATTAATGAAAGCCAATGGGATGAAGGTAAGTTGTCTTTCTTCAACGACACCGACGTTAAGAATACTGAAACAAGCCCCAGTTCTGACGAAGGGTTGCAGACCCGAAACGTTGACTCTTTTTCCTTTCTCCATGGATGCTGCCTGACCCGCTGAGTTTCCCCAGCGACTTCTGCTTTTGTTATAAGAATACTTGCGCTTGACTTAGCTCCGTGTCGAGTTGTCGAGATGATTTTTTCCCCCTACAGTCCACTGACGAACCACTGAAACACGTAGAAGTACAATGGTGTAAAGTGATGCAGTCTTGCTAAGTTATGCGGAGGAAACTCATTAGTGCCAGGACGATTCTGTGGTCTCTCACTCCCCATATTGATTTAGCTGCATCACGCAGGTTTTTGCCGGGGAGGGAGAGAGAGAGATCACGGGGAGACGGAGACAGTAAAGGTAGACTAAAGTTTTAGGTGACTTCACTAACCTGTCCGCTCCCGCTGCTCGGTGGGCACTCCACATTCCCTGGCCATTATTGGTGTTCAGCCCTTGGGCCCCCAATCTCTGGAACTCCATCTCAGCGCTCCTCCCCCTCGCCCCCTCCCTTGCCTCCTTCATGGCCCATCTCAAGACCTTGCTTTTCGACCATGCTTTTGGCCATCTTCCCTCCCCCTCCCCCTGCCCTCCACCCCCTCCCCCTGCTCTCCATCCCCTCTCTGATCCCATCCCACAGCTTGGGGGCAAACCCTTATTGTCCAGGGCCTTGGGATGTCTTCCCAATGTGAAATGCAAATTGTTGTTGATCCTTGCATCAGGGCCTCCTGGGAAGCAGAAGTCTCTCTCCTGGTGTTCCTGACCAACAATCCTCCCCTAAAATAGTCACTCATTCTATTGTTGTTTGTGGAACATCGCAGTGCGCTGACCCACAAAATACACAGTCAATTCACGTCACTGTGAAGTGCTTTGAAACGTCTCAGCGACTTGATAATAATAATATTACTCCTTGCATTTGATATAGCGCTTTTCACGTCTTCTAGACGTCTCAAAGCGCTTCACAGTAAAGTGAATAGACCGTATTCTATTTGTGGGCGAAACGCAGCCAATTGCACACAGCCGTGTCCCACAAACAGTCGTGGATTGAAATGACCAATTTATTATTATTGTTTCTTTTGAGGGATTATTATCGGGCGTGTGGAGGAAGGAATCTCGCCCAAGGTTTCACCCTGCCGGGACTTGAACCCAGCTCCCTCGCTTGCACTATATACTATATACAAGACACTATACCAAATGCAAGGATTATTAATATTACTAGGATTGTTTGGAGGACAAGGAGAGAGAATTGAATGAAGCATAATATTTCCTCGAAACCTGTTGTATCCAGGTGAAAGAGGGAACTGTTGGCGACACTCACCTTAAAATTGTCTACGAAACTTTATTCCCAATTGGGGGAATAAATCAAAGCCGAGCGCCGGGAGGAGATCGGAGGGATAGTTAGTTGGGGAGCGCAAAGGGGGCAGTCATTGTGGGGCTGAGAGAGAGCGTGGAGGGAAAGGGCTGAGACTCGGGCCTGCCAATGGCAGCTCCTTTGTTTGTGACTCAGCGGAAAGACAAGCAGAAAAGTTTCCATTTCATGCTTTGTCCGACAGCGCGCAGTCAATGAAGGGGCTCCTTGTTTCGGCAGCTTCTTTTGTTGCTTCTTTGCTGCCATAACAGGCCACAATAGGCCCCGACATGTTCACACACACTTAACCCCTCGGCGAAGATGTGGACTCCCAACACCGGGAACCATTTCAACCCATTCAACCCAGCCTAGGAGGGCCGGGGGGCCTGGCCCAGAAAATGGCTCTCGCCCGGCGGACTTAGCAATAAAAAGAGAAAGGTTTACTTTGAAAAAGAGAGCTCCAGGTTTTATTTTAATTGCGTCTTCTCCACGCTCCCTTCACCTCTCTCGAGCTACACTCGGCTACACGTTGGTGCTTATTAGATCGCAGCTGGTGTGCACACCCAGCGTCTTGCAACGTTCACCGGGGGCGCAGTCAGGCATAGAGTAACAGGTGACCATGGCTCTGTTTGAAAAGCAAATGGAGGCTCTCAGCTCAGCGTTTCCCCTCCCGATGTTTGGCGGGGCCTCGCTGGGTGCAAAGTGGCTGCTTTGTCCACTTACAAAAATAACGCAGTGACTGCACTTTTCGCAGCGAAGCACTTTGAGCAGTTCCTCCTGTCGTGAAAGGCGCTCCCTCACACGCAAGGCTTCGTACGATCGTTCATTGCCATTGTCCAGAGCAGCGGCGGCAAGTCTATTTCAGGCGCACGGTGAAGAGAGCTGATGATGAAGGAGGAGGGCGAGCGATTGTGCTGGAGAGTGATTTCTGACTGAAGGACATGAACATTCGGTCTTAACTCACGAGCCTTTCTTGTCCGTGTGTCAGGCGCTGCTGTCGAATGAGACTCTGGCCCAAGTGACCGGGAGAGTCTGAATAATCGCAATATCCAAAGCTCCCACAAATAGCTGAGATATAAATAACTAACTGATTTTATTGGGGGTGAGTTGGGGGTCGGGGATCGGGGATTGTTGTTGGTTCGAGACACTGGGAATACCTCCCTCCTTTGCCAATCGCCACGAGAAACTCCAGCAACAACATACAATGTATTTACCTACTGAGCTAACAGGGGAGACTCACTTCATCAAACAACATCTGCCCTCTCCCTTCGCCTCTTGCAAGCGTTGGAGTCTGTTTTCCCCGAGTCAGACACAGGTGTTAGTCCTCTGGTGCCTCACCTAAGTAACCATTATCCATGTGTTGAGCCTTGTTATTCAAATGTGGGTAATTGGAGTCCAACGTGTTTGTGTCCTAACCCGACATCCACACCTCCAGTGGTGCTCACTACTCAGCCATGAGTGGAAGAAAGCCTAACTGAGTTTCGCCTCCTTAACCCAGGGTCACTGCAACACTCGTAGTAATAATAATAATACTAATAATAATCCTTGCATTCGATAGAGAGCTTTCCACGTCTTCTAGACGTCTCAAAGCGCCTCACAGAATATTGTAAAGAGAATTGACTTTATGTATGTGGGCGAAACGCGGCAGCCGATTGCGCACAGCCGCATCACCACAAACAGTCGTGGATCGAAAATGACCAATTTATTATTGGTTATTTTTGAGGGATTATTGTCAGGTGTGTGGAGTAGGGAGACTTGCCCAGGTTTCACCCTGGCCTGGAATTGAACCCAGGTCTCTCGCTTCTGAGGCAAGTGCTCTAACCACTGACTGAGCTACAGGACTCCACAAGCCTCAAATGCTCTCTTGGCCTGAGATTAGCAAAACTGTGCAGACAGACAATTAAACCTGGGATCTTCCTGCTTTGTATAGCACAGATACCTCCTGGAAAATGTCACATAGCCATTGGCCTATAATAATAATAATAATAATCCTTGCAGTTCATATAGATCCTTATCATGTGTTCGAGACATCTTAACGCACTTCACAGGATATAATGTAACATGGACTGACTGTACCTTTGATGGGCAAATGGTGAATTACTCAATAGAGGAACCGAGCAAGTGATCACCGTCGATACCAAAGGGAGGAATAAAAATTGGACATGAGTTATGGGGAATTAATTGTGCTCCATTTATCAAGCGCAGTGAATCTTTCAATGTGCGCTCTTTAATGGGATTCACCACTTTGAGGATCTAGCCGACAATGATGGCTAAATATAGCTGCACCTTTTTTTCGCTACGTTCGTTTTGGATTTGGTGTTTTAAAAGGGAATCAGGGTGAAGTCAGCTGCTAGAAACAATCTATGAAGGGTTGGTTGCAATGCTCCCACCACCGTATGGGAGGGTTACATTTTTTATAATAAAAATGGAGTCACTCTATACCACAGACTGTTTGTGGGAGAACACGGCTGCGTGCGATTGGCTGCCGCATTTCGCCCATAAATTAATAATCCTTGAATTTGTTATGGCGCCTCATCGAGTCTTCGAGACATCTCAAAGCGCTTCACAGAATGTACTCTAAAGTGAATCGACTGTATGTATTGTGGGTGAAACGCAGCTGCCAAATGTGCGCAGGAGGTCCCACAAGCAGTCGTTGTTTGAGAGGAGAAATATTTTCTTAAGGGATTATTACCTGCAGAAAAGCAATCCGCCAATTGATTAACAGTTGGCTTCCTACTTACTGCTAGGTAAACAGAAGCATGTGGAGTAAGGATACTTGCCCAGTGTTTCGCCCTGCCAGGATTCGAAGCAGGCCTCTCGCATGCGAGGCGAGTGCTCTACCCATTAAGCCGCAGGACTCCACAGCCAATTCACTTTACAGTATACTCTGTCAAGCGCTTTGGCACGTCTTGAAGACGTGATAAGGCGCTAAATTATTAGACATAATGTTAAATTGTTATAATTTATTATATCAAACGCAAGGATTTTTACTATTATAAGGAAGAGGCTAGTGATCTGAGAAAAAAAACAGCAAGAGGGAAAATAGGAATCACTAGTCAACAACAACAAAATGATATTCATATCGTGCCTTTCACGTCAGGAGGACGTCCCAAAGTGCTGGATTATCAATGTTTGAGACCCGAGCAGTGGGAAAGGACAGATTAAGACAAGCATTCCGGTGAATGATTGTCTTTTAGGCACACTGTCGAGAGAAAAGGTTGACTGTCTGTCTATTGGTCTTCAACATCTGCTCTCAGGGACATAAGTAGTCTAAACAAGTGCGGTGTTATACTGCGTTGCCATGTGTCTGACCTGGCAGGGGGTGGGGGTGGGTGGGGTTGGTCACACACAGGCAGTGATAGGGAAGGCAATCAAGCACAAAAAAACAGAGACAACATTTCATGACTAAGTGAAAGATCTCGACGAGTTATTGTGGCAATGTTATCGTGAACCTCACTGGGGGGGAAATTAGCCATCAATCGGTGCTAACAGATTCCTAACAATAAATAAATAATCCCTGCGTTGAGCTCCGTGGCTAGCACATAGAGCCTCACAAGTGAGAGACCTGGGTTCGATCCCAGGCAGGACGAAACCTCGCGCAAGTTTCCTTACCCCGCACGTCTGACGATAACCCCTCAAGGAATAAAAACAATAATAAATTGGTCAGTTCAATCCACGACTGTTTGTGGGGACGCTGCTGCCGCGTTTCGCCCACAAATAAAACAGTCAATTCACTTTACAGTGATATCAGTGGAGCTTTGAGACGTATATCAAATGCAAGGATTATGATAATTATTTGTGGCCAAGTGCCCTATCCCGGTTATCAAAACATCCCAAAGCGTTTAACAGGATTTGCTGTAAAGTGCATTGTGTGTTTGTTTGTAGCACCTTGGGACGTCCTCCCGACGTGAAAGGAGCTATACAACTGTAATTTATTTTTGCTGTTGTTATAGGTCAATAGTAATTCAATTAGCAGATAGTAAAGTTTCAAGGGTGTTGCATCTATTTTACCTTCTTCTCTTCCACCTTGTCAAAGTAGCCATTATTGACGCTTGAGCTCGGAATAATGATTGTCAATGACCACACATACACAGACACACAAACACAGACACTCACACACACACACCAATCAGAGGGGAGGAATCAGCAGACAGTGAATCGAGGGCAATTGTAGCATCCTGTTGCTACCTGGATTGGTTGACTGAAATCAGCCAACTCAACGCATATTCGACCAACTCAACCACAATAATGATTATTATCTTTGCCTCTGATACAGCGCCTTATCACATCGGTGAGATGTCTCACAGCACTTCACAGAATATACAGTGCAGCATTGTAAAGTGTGTTCTGTAAATAACTGCGTATTTTGGGGGGCAAAACGCGGCAGGAATGAGTGACCAAATTTGGAAGGATTATTACCCATGGAAAGCAATCCACCAATCGTGTTCCTACTTGTGATGTCCTCCTGACGCGAAAGACGCTATACAAGTGTAATTTTGTTGTTGTTCTCAGTGCTAGGTAAACAGTGTGAAGAAAGGAAAACTTGCTTAAGGTTTCGTCCCGGCTGGGAATCGAATGCGGGTGCTCTCGCTTGCGAAGCGAGTTTGCTAACCACTATGCTACGGGATGCCAATTGAGTGTAGGTCCTATTTGGTCTGTATTGGTTGGTTTCACACTATGCGAGTGAACTACAGCAACAGGAGATCTACAGCTGCGTTTCAGCCAGATCCCCGGGTATGTGCATTCCCCTCCCCGCCTCATTATCAGAGACATTGGATAGTTACTTTTGGGGGCTTTCAAAGCCAAAGCAATGTTTGCCTTTCCTCGGGAGCGTCTAAAGTTCCCTTTGTTGTGGTTTGTGTGAATCCAGCCCACAGGCTGCAAACAGAAGCACAGCAAACAGAAGCTGCCAAAAAAACCTTCTCCTGAATGAAATCAAATGAAACGCCGCGACCGACCGCCTCTCTTCAAGTGACTCAGCCGGGATCCTGAGGAACGAAGGTGACAAGTACTGAGGCTTCCTGCCCTGAGGCCTAAATCAATGTCGTAAAGGGCTTACTGCTGTTTTTCCATTAACACTCATGACCACTGAGCTCCTCTGATGGGCCGAGTAAAGGTACTAATGTATCACTAATCCCACTGATCCACGTCATGACTTCCAGGGACTGTATTTTGCTCCTGTTTTGGCCCAGCAATTTAACATGTCTAACAGAGGCAGAAACAGAATTGGGGGAAACGATGGGGTACTTTTTTTGCGATGGGGTACTAATGGAGTTTAACCGGAGTGCGGTTTTAGCTGGTTAGACTCCAGCGGTTACCCCCAATTCACACTCAGAATTCCCCGAGCCTCACCTCTTGCCAACCATCGCCTAATACCAATTAGGAAAGCACAGTGCGTGACCTTTGAAACTCCCATCCCACACTCCCTTGCCTCCTGCAAGGCCCACCTCAAGATCTCTTCCTCAGGGAAAGTGTAAAGCTAAGATTATTTATAAACCACAAAACAGATGCTCAATCCTCTTTACAGTACATTCTTTGAAGCACTTTGAGATGTCTCGAAGATGTAATAAGACGCTATAGTAACTTTTCGATGTTTCAGCACCTTGGGACGTCCTCCTGACGTGAAAGGCGCTATATAAATGTAAGTTTTGAGTGAGTGAGTGAAAGGCGCTATACAAATGTAATTGGGTGGTTGTTGTTGTATATCGTGGAGCTCCTGTGGCTCAGTGGTTAGAGCACTTGTCTTACAAGCTGGGGAGACCAAGCTGGGGAGACCTGTGTTCGAATCCAGGCAGGTCAGGGCGAAACCTTGGGCAAGTTTCCTTACTCCACACACACGCCTAATAATAATCCCTCAAAAAAAACCACAATAATAAAATTGGTCATTTTAATCCACGACTGTGTGTGGGGCACTGCTGTGCGCAATTGGCTGCCGCAATTCGCCCACAAATATATACAGTCAATTCACTTTACAGTATATTCTGTGAAGCGCTTTGGGATGTTGATAAGATGTGGAAAGCGCTATAACAAATGCAAGGCTTATTATTATTATTATATCAAATGAAAGGATTATTACTATTTTTAAACGTAACTGTTTTAGAACACTTCACCTCAAGCAGGCGTCCATGAGAGCATTTATGAGAGTGTTGGATAAATAGCTGCAATAAAATAACATTAAAGAGTATAAAGGGGGAATTAATGATGGATTGAGTGGGGTGTGGGTGGGGAGGGTGAAGTTACACACAGTGGGCAGACTGGCCTTGTTCTGTGTTGTAACCCTTTTACCATTCGATGACCCCTTGCTGGTCAGTAATCCCAGCCTTCACAGAGGTTGGCCGGCATCACAGATTGCGACACCGCCTTATGTCAGCTGTGGTCTGATGTCATCTGATGGCATCTGTCCGCTTGCCTGTGCTGCCTATACTGTACTGCACTGATCTCAGCCAGTAACTGTTGCCTTCCTGTGTGGAACCACTCCCATCCCACCTCCCATCCCGCATCCCTCCCCCCCACCACCCCCCCACCTCGATTGGATTGAGGTAGTATCAACAACAACAGCAACTTTGATTTATATAGCGCCCTCCACACCGAACGGCGTCTCAGATAGGCAGACAAGTGTAACAAACGGAGTCCTGTAGCTCAGTGGTTAGAGCACTTGCGACGAGACCTGTATTCAAATCAGGTCCGGGCGAAACCTTGGGCACGTTTCCTTACTCCACACGCCTGATAACAATCCGTCAAACAAACCAATAATAAAATTGGTCATTTCAATCCACGGCTGTATGTGGGACACTGCTGTGTGAAATTGGCTGCCGTGTTTACCCCACAAATATACAGTCAATTCACTTTACAGTATATTCTGTGAAGGGCTTTGAGACGTCTAGAAGACATGAAAAGCACTATCTCGAATGCAAGGATTATGATCATTTTTATTATTATTAAATCCTAGACAATTCAAGGTCTTAATTGTTTGAGATGTTCAAGGCATTTAGAATGGTCCCAGGCATCATCTGCCTTTGGTAGTGCACTGCAGTGATTTTGTTTCCCTTCCCCTGTTGAGTGCACTGACTCCAGCTGGTGTACAATTCCATAGGCACCAGTGTTAATAATAAGTAGCCATCGCTCATACTGATCGCTGTTTGTGTGACAGGAGGGAGTGGTGCGTGTGAAAGGGGAGAGCGGGGGTTGGATTGAGAGAACAACAACAACTTGTGTTTTATAGCGCTCTTCATACAGGGCAATGTCCTAGAGCGCTTTAACACAATGTTCTCAACACAAGGCACTGATTGTTTCCACCTTGACGTACACCTCTCTCTCTCTCGCTCTCTCTTTCTGCTCTTTTCCTCAGCCTTCGCATTGTGCTGACGAGGGGAGTTGGGGGGGGGAATGGATGCTGGTCGCTCTTCCAGTATTCTGTCTGAATGCCCATCGTTCATGCGTGAGCTTTGACAGCGAGTATCGGCAGAGGGCTTCAGAGCCAAGCCTGACCTCTCCTCACCCGGCTGCCACACACACTCAGATTTCTAGAATGAGGAGCAGTAAATCCAGCTGGTTCTAGTTTCCCTCATGTGGGAAATGGCAGGGTTAGTTCAGTCTCAGCATGAACCAGCGAGCTCCCAGTCTATGATCTGCAGCTCCAGCCACTACACCATTGAGACCAGAATGATTGTCCTCTTTTCACCAATGCCCAGGATAGAGTCAGGATAGAGTCAAGGAATCAATGACCATTTAGGGAGAGATCTCTCCATCTACTGGAGTATGTGACTTTCAGGAGAGTACAACAACAACAACCACAACAAAATTACAATGTTTAATAATAATAATCCTTGCATTTGATATAGGACTTTTCACATCTTCTAGATGTCTCAAAGCACTTCACGGAATATACTGTAAAATGATTTGACTGTATATTTGTGGGCAAAATGCGGCAGCCAATTGCGCACAGCAGTGTCCTACAAACAACAGTAGTTTGAAATCTATATATAGATTGGTAGCAACAACATATATAATTATGTACAGTGTCTTTCACATCAAGACAATGTGAGCAGAAGGGAAGTAGATGGACCTTGATAATTTGTTCGTCCAGCAATCCCTACATGCTCTGAAGGGTATCAACTTTTGGAGAGTGAAGTTTCAATTTGGGTTCCAGTCTATTTGTGTGTGAATCTTGCCTTCCAATTTCTCCTCTGGCCTGTCTCCCTTAGTCTGCCATCAGCATCCCATTAAAACACCTGATCATTCTCGATGCCATCCAGAAACTTGCTGTAGCGAATCTTTCCATCACTTTGGTCACTGTTTTCCCTGCCTGTAATTTTCTCCCCATATCCTTAAGAGAATAACTTGCTCTGGGGGTGATAGTACCATGGCTTCCTCTTTGGTTCCTAACCATTTGGCCGTAGAGTCCTGCAGTGTACAACAACAACAGCAACTTGCACTTATGTAGCGCCCTTTACATTGGGTAGCATCTCCAAACGCTTAACAGAGGCAGATCCTGACTCGGAGCCGGTGGAGATAGAGTGGGGCAGGATGAGGTGGCCATAAGCACCGTCGATGAAGAAGGTTTTCAGATCGGACTTGAAAAGGGGAAGAGGGGGCGGCAAGGTGGGGGGATTGAGGGAGACTGTTCCAGAGATTTGTGGTGTAGTGGCTGAAAGTGCAACCTCCGATGATGGGGTGGAGGATGTGAGGGACGGGTGCTGGATTGGGAAGTGAGGAGGTCGGAGAGGTCGGGAGATGCCAGGGAGTGAGTGCATTTTTAACATGAGTATGAGGATCTTGAAGTCGAAAAGATTGTGTCGTGGTTAGAGTAGGTCTTAAGAGTACATCTTAAGACCTAAGTCCTCTTCAATTCACTTGCGGGTTTCCCCTTCCTCTCTCTCCCCTCCAGCATGGCTCCTGGTCAGTTGCACAAGGCACTTGGAGGCAAGGTTTCCTCCAACAGGAAAAGTGCTGTATAAAAATATAAACTGTTATCGTTGTACTGGTTGGTATTCTGTACCAAGGTGTCTTACCTGAGCAAGACACAGTATGCTGAGGAGAGGGGAGAGAATGAGAAGAGGACAAAACAAGATTGGGTGCCACCATTCATCCACAACTGCTTGTGTTGACTTGTCCTGAAGCACACCAAAGTCTACAATGCCAATCCGTACAAATCCCACCAAGAATCTCTTTCACTCTGTGGGAAATGGAAAGCCCCACCTCCCCCCCCCCACCACCACACACATACACCACACACACATACACACAGACATAGACTGACTGGCTGGCTGGTTGGCTTAGCCAAGAAATTGTGTCGTCCGACCATCTGTTATGATGACGTAATGATCACCAAAAACAGACTTTCATCTTAGCCTTGCTCCACTCACTCAGATTTTACAAACCTAAATCTCCTAATCCTTGTGAGTCACAATAACAGAGAGTCAGGAACACCTGGGAGCGATTACAAGACCCAATCTGATCGAATGGTTTGGATTACAACCATTTTTTTCCAAAAAATGTGGTCACTCAATTCGCAACTGTTTGTGGGACACTTCTGCGCGCAATTTGAGGATCAATTCAGGATCAATTCATTTTATGATATTACAATTTATTCTGTGATAAAGTCCAAGAGGAGAAATTGCCACAGTACCCAAAACTTGCAATTATACTGTACATTTTACATATATGACGGGGAGGGAGGAAGTGACTGTAAGCAAGGTCCAAGAGGAAAGGCTTCAGTCGTGAACTACTGACAAAATTACAAACAACAACAAAATTATGTAGAGTACCTTTCACGTCAGGAGGACGTCCCAAGATGCTGTACAGTCAGGGGTCAGGATCCGAGCATGGCGGAGGTAGGGCAGGGTTGGTATGAAGGAGGGCAGAGAGGTAGGAGGCAGGGTGAAGGCACATTCAAAGAGTAGGGTCTTGAGACCATATTGACAGCAGCGAGGGAGGTGCAGGGTGAAGGGATTGTGGGATGGAGTTCCAAAGCATATGGCCAGAGAGGCTGAAAGCCTGACCACTGATGCTAGGGCGGGAGACATGGAGCAGACCGGAGCCTGCTGAAAGGAAGAAGCGGACAGGTTGATAGGGGGTCAGCAGGTCATAGAGGTAGGAGGCGGGCAAAGCCATGGAAGGCCTTGAAAGTGAGGACGAGGATCTTGAATTCGAAAAGGAGGGGGAAAGCAGAAGGATTGAATTCCAAAGCTTCTGAGCTTAGTGGCCGAAATTGCGGCCGCCGATGATGGAGCGGACGGGAAGAGCAGCAAGCAGGAGGTCACAGCCAGCTGAGCGGAGGCAGCAGGTAGTGTAGTGGGGAGAGTGGAGGCCAGAAAGGTAGGGATTTGCAGACGAGTGATAGGATGTTGGAATCGATTTGTTCATGACAGGGAGCTGGCGGAGCATGGCGAGGACTGGTGTGACTGGGGTACGGAGTTTAATGCAGGTGGGAGCACAAGTGTATGAGTTCTGAATCGAAAAGTGGACGGTATGGATGCAATCATGAGCAGGTCAGGTCAGAAGCCCAGTCAGTGACTTAATCAGTGAGGACTCTTGACTGTCCCAAGAGTAGAACGTTGTCATGGGTGCTGTAGATTTCAAGATCAGTTAAGGGCATTTACTATTTTATTACGCCATGTCGATTGAGCCACCATCAGTGCTTTCCACTAGACAAAGGAACCCCAACCACGTCCACCCTACCCATTGGGGTTTTGGTTTACAGGGTTAACAGGCGCTGAGTGGGGTTGGAGGGATTCTCCTTGCCCCAGTGACTGGGCTGCCCATCCAGGTCCTGCCGATGAGCCAGGCTGGGTTCCATTACCAGGACTGTTGTCAACAACAACAACAACTTGGATTTATATAGCACCCTCCATGCTGGATGGTGTCTCTGAGCGCTTCACAGTAATGGAATCCCGGTGCCAAGCTAGTGGGAGGCGGATCTTCGAGCCAGTTCAGCTCCAAGGAGACCCTACTACCCTCCCTTCCTCCCCCCCCCCCCCCCCCCCCCCCCCATCAAGGAGGATAATCACTAGTTGGCCTAACCTCCTTGGCTGATTAAAACCCTGTACCCCACCTCATGCTTTAATCAGTGCTCAGTCCCCGATCCCAGGCATAAAATACACTGGAACATTCATTACTGCTGTATTACTGTACTGGTGTGCGTACATGATCCATTTATACCTTGAAGTGAATTAGCCTTGATTTGATCTGACAGCGTTCAGTCATGCTTATCGAGAATTTGTCTCCAATGATTTCTAGCAGCCAGACATGTGATTAAACGGATGGGTGTAGTGCTTTGCACAAACACAATTAGAAAGTAAGCCACATTTCCAAAGGTGCTTTATTTTCCCCGAGACTGAAACCCTGTGAGTTGATAGAACCTGGGAGCTGCTGTGATGTCCTGGGAAAGCTGAGCATGTTTTGAGGGGTAGCTGTGACAGTGGTGATGGAAAATTCCACTTCTCAAGGGAGGGAGAGAGGGAGGGAGGGATGGAAGAAGGGAGGGAGGGAGGGGTGAATGGAATTACTTAGCAGCTTTGCTGATGCTGATGCAAAGATGCAAAGAATGAAGCAGGGTGGATTGGTTAGTGTCGTATGCGCTGCTCATTCCACTTTCAATCACTGTTTCTGGCTGCCGTCCATTACAGGTAGAAACCTAAATGATTCCTTGACTTCTATAAAAAGTGGCACATTATATTTAATGGAGTCCCTAAGCGTATTGGTTAGAGCACTCGCCTCATAAGCGAGAGGATCCGGTTCGATTCCCGGGTAAGGTTTCAAGCAAAAGTAGGCAAGATTCCTTACATCGCACCCCATTGTTGACCCCACAGCAGTAAGTTGGAACCTGGTCATTAGTCTATTGGCGGATCGCTTTCCGGGGATAATAATCCCTCCAAAAAAATTGTGTTGCTCAATCACAATGGGTTCTGTTTGTGGGACACTGCTGTGCACAACTAGCTGCCGCGTTTCACCCACAAACTACACAGTCAATTCATTTGATAGTATATCTTGTGAAGCGCTTTGAGACATACAGGTAGATGGGACCCCGGTCTAAAGCACGGCATCTCCGACAATCCAACACACCACCCCCCCAGCATTACATTGGAGTGTCAGCTTAGACAATGTGGCTCCAAGTCTCAATGTGGAGCCTTGAACCCACAATCTTATGACTCTAGAGGTGAGATTGTTACCACTGAGCCAGCGGACACACGTGGTGGGGATGGCGGTTGGGATTGAATTGATCTCCTCTCTGTACGAGCCAGTGCGGACTTGACCGGCCAAATGGTCCTGGTTCTGCACTGCAGGTCTCTACGTATCTAAGCTTCACCACACTTTTGCTATTTGCACAGATCTTGTTTATCACACGGTTGGGAGAGAGCCGTGTACTTCAAGGCGAGTTGCGTTGTGTGGGTGTCCGCGATTGGATCCCAGCGTCTCACGTGACATACGCTTGAGGATTTAAGCTTTGGTGTTTTCGACAGCCTTGCAACCCCTCCAGGGAACCCGAACCCCACGCTCTCCAGAAACCAATCGGCTGAATGAATTCCCAAATGCGTGACAAAAGCCTCGCCGCAGCATCGAGCTGGCAATGTGGCATGAACAGATCGTACCTTTAATGAGCGGAATCATTCACAGGCTCAGTCTCACGAGCTCCCAGGGCAGACTTTATCCCTTTCACTCGCTGCCGTTGTTTACATAATAGCGGTTGTCACCTGTGCGGAGGGTTCAGCAACAGGAAAACGTGTTAGCGCACAATATATTGGTCTCGCTGACTGCTCTCCCCAGAATCCCAGAGAAGAGTGTTTCATCTCCCTCACCTACTCAATCCCAGAGAGGATTGCCATTATAATAACAAACAACACTGCCTTTTTATTTTTGTTAAACTGACCTTTCTCCGTTTCAAGGTATCTCTCCCATTTTTTCGCTTGAAAATAATGCTGGGGTTCAGATATAATAATAATATTCATCATTATTATTGCTACTATTAATAATGATAGTAGAAATAATTATTGAGTTACAATAATAGCAACAACAACCACTTGCGTTTACGTAGTGCCTTTCACGGAGGGCAATGTCACAGAACTCTTAAACATATTAGCGGTTAAAGTAAAAGGCTTCTGAACAACAACAACAAAATTACACTTCTACAGCACCCTTCACGTCAGAAGGACATCCCAAGGCACTGGACAATCATTGTGTCACATCCTAGCTAGGGACGGTGGGGGGAGTTGGGGGAGAGAGAGAGAGAGAGAAGGTGGGGGATTCAGAGTTGCCGATGGGACCATTGAAGAGGAGAGTCTTGAGGCGAGACTTGAAGGAGGCCAGGGATGGGGGGGGGGGGGGGCGGGGGGGGGCGGGGGGGGGGCGAGGTGGAGAGACCGCGGGATGGAGTTCCAGGGGTTGAGAGCAGAGTGGCTGAAGGCTCGCCCGCCAATGGTGGGGCAGGTGGGTTGGGGGACGTGGAGCAGGCCAGAGCCTGCTGAGAGGAGGGGAACACTGACCTCTGCTAGAAACTGAGGGTGTTAGGAGTCAGGTGAGGATATCAATTGGGTTCCATTGCAGTGGTCAAAGTGCTTTGGGACGTCCTCCCGACGTGAAAGGCGCTAAGTAAGGTGTAATTTTCTTGCTGTTGCCTTTTGACTTCCACTGTCCAAGCTCCCACACGGGATCGTGGATGAGAGGCGGTTAGTGTCCTTAAAGGTACAATTGACACAAGGCTTTCCGGGAGTGATAAACCCTCCCCCCAAAAAAGAGAGAATAGAATTTGGTCACAACCGTTTGCGGCACACTGCTGTACTCAGTTGGCTGCCGCGTTTCGCCCACAAGACACACAGTCAATCCTCTTTGCAATATTTTCTGCGAAGGACTGCGAGACGTCTCAACGACATGACCAGGCACTCTATCAAATGCAAGGATTATTATTGATATTATTACTATAATTCTAGCATGAGTCCCCCTCTTCAGGAGAGAAGGGAGGAGGGAGGTGTGTGTGTTGTTGTCGTGTGTGTGTGGGTGCTGGGTTTGTGGTGGGGAGTGGTGTGGGAATTTAAAAGGAGCAGGCGGAATAATGCGCAGTTTTGATGTGGTTCACTGCAAGGCCAGAAGATGTTAATGTGGTGAAATCTGGGCTACGCTTTGCATACGCACTCCGGATTGTACAGACACGGTGAAACCAGAAACCATTACCTCTTCAAAGGCAGATAATGCCCCACCTGTGACATGTTGGAGTGAATCCCACAGTCACTGAAGAGCATCAAATGAACGTGGTTTAATCAAGACCACAAAGGGACAAAGACATTCGCTTTCTTTATTAAATGTTTCCTTAATTAAAAATGGTTGCTCTTACCAGACGCGGAATTCCAATCAGCCTTTGTCTTTCGCGATGAATCCGTTATCGGTCTTTAAAGAAACCGAGAGGAATAATACCCGGCAGTTTTGCTCCGAATCAATAATTCACAGCCATGTAAAGCGAGAAGGGTTTGCATCTGTTTTCTTACAGGGCTAGAAGTTAACCTGTCGGTAAAATCTAGGTAACAGGTGAACAGTAGTTTTCCCTTTCTTTCCAAACAAGTAATGCGTTTCAAATGTAAAATAACAATTCTCTGGCTTGATCCAGAGCCTTTCACGTCTTGGGGGTGGTGGGGGGGGGTGGCGGGGGGGGTGGCGGGGGGGGGGGGGGGGGGGGGGGAACGGCGGCGGGGGGAGGCGGGGGGGGGGGGGGTGCGGGGGGTGGGGGGGGCGGGGGGGTAGGGGCGTCCCCAAGCGCTTCACAGAATATGCCACAAAAAACTTGCAGTGTCCGTGGTTTGTGGTCAAACACGGAAGCCCATTTGCGCACAGCAACATTCCCCCCAAACAGCCACAAAGTTAATCACCGATTCCATCTGGAGGGATTGTAAGTCAGGACACTGGGAGAAACTTACTCCTCTTTTCGAAGCGCGCAATGGGATCTTCAACATTCACCTGGACAGGCAAACGGGACCTCAGTTTAGAGACGCAATGATAATAAGAAGAAATATGATTATTCTTATTATTATTGCATTTAGTACAGCATATTTCCATATACCAAAACCTGAAACAGTCACAAAGTGAGTGACCAGTTTTATTTGGAGGATGGTTGGTTGGAAGAATTATTCCTTCTCTTTTCAAATAAGTGCGGCACGGCATCTTAAACATCCCTCTGTACAGGTTTAATGTCTCAGCTGAAGATCGGCACCTCGAACAATGCAGTTCACTCCCAGCACATCATCAGCTTAGACTATGTGATTCCAAGTCCCAATGAGGGGCTTGAACTCACAACCTTATGACTCAGGGGCGAGAGAGTTACCACTGAGCCAGGCTGACAACATTCCTATTTTTGATACTCAACACACAACCCCGCTCCCCTCCACGCACGCACACACCAATACACACATATTTGCCCGAGAGCGGCTGACTCATGCTGGGTGCAGTTTGCCTGGAAACAGCAGCCATTCGGGCCTTCATCCAATTGGTTTTGTGAACCTGTGAGTGAATGTGAACCGCCTGCTCAACCGTGAGGTGCCCTGTAGCCAAATCCCACCCAACTCGCCTGCTCTTTCCAGTGGGTAGTCGCTGGATATGACTGGGAGCAGAATCCCAGGCTTATCTGGTCCTTCCCTAACCCGGGGTGTTGGAGCTAATTAAAGCTCCCCTCACTCTCCCCCACCCTACCCCCCCCCCACCCCTACCCCACCCTACCCCCCCCCCACCCACCCCCTACCCCCAACGCCCCTCCCACTTCACACTCCACACTCCGCAGTCGAACCAGTTTGAACATGCTTCCTTTCAGGCCTGTGGAGATCAGATTGAGACCGATATTGAGTTTCCCCAATGGCTCATGGAGGGAGAAAGAGGGCTGGGAAGAGGAGGGGGAGAAGGGGGAATAAATCGGTTTACCCAGATTCACATTACGCTCAGTGAATCCGGATTCACTTCAACAAAAAGAAACGGTTTCTGGTTCCATTGTGTATTTTTTTTAAAGGCAAGTTGTTGTTGCTGAGGGGGCTGGGAAGGGCTCCAATGGAGAAGAGAGCATGGCTTTTAAAGCCTTTGAATCAGGCAGCATAGAGGGATGGAAAAGGTGCTACATTAATTTGCTGTCGTCATTATTGCTGTTGTTGTAAGCACCTCGGTGATAATATTCTCAGGATAACCGAGTCCTGCCATGTTTTGTGGATGCCAGGGTTTATTATGTGGTCCTATAGCACAGTGGTTAGAGCAGTCACCTCGCAAGGCTAAACCCTAAGGCAAGTTTCCTTACACAATCCGCCTCTGTTAGTACAGTAAGTAGGAGCCTGGTTGTTAGTTGATTGGCAACAACAACAACAACAAATTACATTTATAGAGCGCCTTTCACGTCGGGAGGACGTCCCAAGGCGCTGCACAGGAGGCGTGTGACCCGAGCTGGGAGGGGAGTGTTTGGGAAGGGGTGAAACACGAAGGGGAGGTAAAAGAGTTCGGGGTGAAACAAAAGGCACGATCGAAGAGGAAAGTCTTCAAACCGGCCTTGAAAGAGGAAAGGGAAGAGACGAAACGGAGGGATTGAGGGATTGCATTCCATAGGGTGGGAGCGGAGAAACTGAAGGCCCGGCCTCCGATGGTGGGGCGGTTCGGGCGGGGGGCTTGGAGCAGGCCAAGTCCTGCTGAACGGAGGGTCCGGGTGTGCGTGTAGGGGAAGAGTAGATCGGTTAAATAGGGTGGGGAAAGGCCGTGTAAGGCCTTGTAGGTGAGGACGAGGATCTTGAACTCGATCCTCTGGAGGATGGGGAGCCAGTGGAGATCACTTTCCAGGGGTAACATTCCCTCCAAAACAATGTGGTCACTCAATCCATGACAGTTTGCTGGACACTGCTGTGCACAATTGGCTGCTGTGGTTTCCCTACAAAAATCCGTACTCAGTTTACAGTATATTCTGCAAAGCTATTTGAGATGTCAAGCCATAGACATCAACGATAGGCACCTGAAGATCTACCTCTTCGTCCGTGCCCATCCCCGGCTCGGAGCTATACTCCGCTCTGGGAGACTACCCTGCATGAGGGGCGCTGCGTAAACGCAAGTTGTTGTTATCGCCACGAGGCGTTAAGGGCCTGGATGAAATGGAAGGATCATTATTATTCTATTATTATTATTTGATGGCAAGAGAGTTAGCTAACTCGCTGTGCAGAAGTGAGGCAGGCGAGAGGCGGGTGGAGCTCAGAGAGCAGCTGTGGTGGCAGAGTGCCATGTTGAGACGCGTCTGATTCAGCTTCCAGGCGGGTTCACCTTAAGGGAAGTATTTGGCATCCAAAGAAAAGCTTGTGAATGAACCTTACCATCTGCTCACAGACACTTTGGCCAAAGGCCACTTTTAAAAGATCTTTTTTTACAAACACACACAGAGAGAGATAGACACGTAAACACACATACACAGAGGTAGACACGCACACACACATACACAGAGATGGACACGCACACACACACAGAGATAGACATGCACACACACACAGAGATAGACACGCACATCACACACATACACAGATAGACACGCGCACACACACACAAATAAACAGGAATCTTTCAATCTTAGCTAACAAGTGGCACCTGTGGGAGAAAGCTATGCTTTGCCCGCAAAGTACACTTGTAAGTTCAATTCACTTTACTGAATATTCTGGTAGCGCTTTGAGATGCCTCACTGGTTTGATAAGGCGCTATATCAAATGCAAAGATTATTATTATTATATATTAAACTTGAATTGGATGACTGGGACTTGAACACTTGGGATGGTGGGAAGGGAAGGTAATCGAATGTTCAACTGCAAACATCAGATCTGTAAACATTCAAGAGAAGACCAAATGATTCTGCTTTAAAAACCATCTCTTTCCAACTACGTCTCAGTTCTGCTTCTCCCCCAGAGCTTTTCCTTCTCCCCACACACCCACACACACACCCCTCCTATTTCTCCCCCCTCTTTTAGAAAGGAATTCACCATTGGCTATGCTCAGACTTTCCTAAAAAAAATGTTGGGGGGGTGTCAGCCAGGTGTGCGACACATGTGGAAACCCATCACCTTTGCTTTAGAGTTTAACAACCACAACAAAATTACACTTGTTCAGCACACTTCACATCAGGAGGGCGTCACAAGGCGCTGGACACAGTCATTGTTTCAGACCCGAGCTGAGGACAAGGAGGGTGGAGGGAAAGGGAGGGATTTGGAGTGGCCAATCGGGCCGTTGAAGTGGAGTGTTTTGACGCGGGACTTGAAGAAGGCCAGGGAGGGGGCAAGGCGGAGAACCGACTGCGGGTTGGTTGGGGGCAGAGTGGCTGAAGGCCAATGGTGGGTTGGGTGGGTCGGGGGACATGGAGTAAGCCGGAGCCTGCTGAGCGAAGGGGGCGGGCGGGTTGGTTAGGAGGTGGTGGATGTAGGGTCGGGCGAGGCCATGAAGGGTTTTGAATACTAAACTGAAAATTCCATGGCTCCCACCTATACATGGAAATTCCAGAGATAGACTCTGCCTTGAGCGACGTACCTGTTTACCTGATTCCAGAGAGTGTTTGGTGCAGGTTGGCAAGAGCCAAGGCTTGGGGACCCCAGAGTGTGTGTTAGGGTAACTGCTGGGGTAAAACAGCGTGGCTCGCCATTGATGTTAGCAATCCATGTTAACCCATAATTTTCTGTCCTTTACCACATTTTCTCCTTTGCCTTCCTTGCCTCGCCCACCCCTTCTCTCTTTTAGGCCTTAGAAGCCTCTCCCTCCCAACAGGCCCCAGGTCTGATAAAGGATCATGGATCCAAAACATTGACTAACGTTCCTTTCTCCATAGATGCTGCCTGACCTGCTAAGTGTTCCCAGCCATTTCTGCTTTTATTTCATCACAGCAGCTGCAGTATTTTGCATTTCACCAATTTTCTCATAGTATATTCATTCTGTGAGGTACTTTGAGACGTCTAGAAGACGTGAAAAGCGCTATATCAAATGCAAGGATTGCTATTATTATTGTTATTGCTGTCCGGCAAATTTTCCTGCTGCTTGTCCGGACAGGACCCCCAACCCACTGACCACGAGGACTTTGGCTTGCAGGGTTAATAGGAGCTGAGTGGGAGGATTCCCTGCCCCCCAGTGACTATTTCTCCCTCTCTCTCCTCAACATAGATTCAAACTCTGGAGGAGGTTAGGATCCACCCTTTATAAAGAAATCCCAGGCAGTGTTGTCGCTCTTCACAAGGCTTTGTTTGACAATCAAATGTGTCATTTGCACCTGATGGTGTATTTCCCATTAAGTGCCATCCTCCTCACTTGAAAGATAGCAGACTCATTAACCCTCAAGCTGTCATGGTCCTCGGTGCTTTTTAAGAAAAACAGTTCTCTCGTCGGTAATGACGCCATCGGTAAATGAGTCAATGGATAACCGATTAGTTCCCAAGATTTACCAATTGTGGGTGAGTTTTGCTTTGACCAGGGAAGATAAACTGGAGAGACAATGGAGGGCAACCTGAGCCAAGGTGACTTCATCTGCAGCAAATGTCTGCACCTGAGGAAGCTCCAGCTTAGAATAGCTGAGCTGGAGTATCAGGTGGAGACATTGCGGTGCATCAGGGAAGGGGAGAGCTTCTTAGATAGTTTCATCCTAGAGCCTGACACCCCACCAAGACCGAGGGAACAAGAGTGCGCTGTTGCCAGCCACGGTCAGGACTGGGTGACAGTCAGACGACCGGGTGTGCGGAACCACAAGACTGGTGCAGAGAAACTCCAGACTGTAACCATTTCCAACAGGTATGAAGTACTTTCAACCTGTTTGGATAAGGAGGTCTGTGAGGAGGTTGGACAAACCAACTCCATCAAGACCATTTTAATAGGAGATACAACTGTCCGAGGTATAGATAGGCGTTTTTGTGAACGGAAACGCGAATCTCGGAAGGTGTGTTGCCTACCAGGTGCCAGGGTTGAAGACTTGACTGAGCGGGTCCATGAAATTCTGCTAGGGGAAGGGGAAAATCCACTTGTGGTGGTCCATGTTGGGACCCATGAAGTTGAGAGGAAAAGACCTGAGATGCTCCAGGGAGAGTACCAGAGACTAGGGAGTAAACTAAAAAGTGGAACTTCGAGAGTGGTGATCTCTGGGTTGCTTCCAGTGCCTCGAGCAAGCCAGTTCCAGAATGCTAGAATAAGGCACATCAATGCATGGCTGGAGAAGTGGTGTAGGAAGGAGGGTTTCTGGTTCCTAGACCATTGGGACCAATTCTGGGGTAGGTGGAACCTGTACAAAATGGATGGGTTACACCTGAACAGGGCTGGAACCAATCTCCTTGCAGGGAGGTTGTCGAGTTTTGTGGGGGGCGCTTTAAACTAATCCCGGGGGGGTGAGGGTGGGAAACTGATCAGTAGTTCAAATACGGGAGGGGTAATAAAGAGGACAGGGGTAAAGGTAAGATGGGAGAAAAATGCAGAGGAAGTAATTTGTGCCTTAGAGTGCATGTATGTAAATGCACGAAGTTTGAGAATTGGTGAGCTGCAGGCTCAGGTTGCTGCGAGGTGATATGATGTTATAGCAGTAACAGAGACTTGGCTCCAGCATGGGCAGGAATGGGAGTTGAACATTCCTGGTTATAATGTATTCAGGAGGGATAGAGAGGGGAGAAAAGGGGGCGGGGTGGCAATTTTAGTTAAGGACTCAGTGACTGCCTTAGAAAGGAACGAGGTGGAAGAAGGACTAAAAACCGAATCTATCTGGTTAGAAATGAGGAATAAAAAAGGTGCAGTTACACTGTTAGGGGTATACTATAGACCACCAAATAGTGGGGAGGAGATAGACAAGCAGATCTGCAAGCGTATCACGGAGAAATGCAGAACTAATAGAGTAGTGATAATGGGTGACTTCAACTATCCCAACATAGACTGGCAGAATAGTAGAGTAAAGGGCAAGGAGGGAGAAGAATTCCTGAAGTGTGTGCAGGACAACTTTCTTGATCAGTATGTTTCCAGTCCATCGAGGAAAGAAGCATTGCTGGATCTAGTTTTGGGAAATGAGGTAGGGCAAGTTCAACAGGTTTCTGTAGGTGAGCATCTAGGGAATAGTGACCACAATATCGTTAGATTCAGAATAATTATGGAAAGGGATAAGGAACGATCACAGGTGAGGACACTCAACTGGAAAAGGGCTAATTTCAATGAGTTGAGGTGGGACCTAGCCAAGGTAGATTGGAAAGAAAAAGTGGCAGGTAAGACAACTAACGAGCAGTGGGCAGCGTTCAAAGAGGAGATAGTTCAGGCACAGGTCAAAAGCATCCCCACAAAGGTGAAATGTAAGGCATCCAAACCTCCCTGGATGACTAAGGAAATCGGGGCCAAAATAAAACAAAAAAAAGAGGCTTATGATAAGTGTCAGGCTCAAAATTCAGAAGGGAACAAAGCAGAATATAGGAAGTGTAGGATAGAACTAAAAAAGGAAGTTCGAGGGGCAAAGAGACTGCATGAAAAACAATTAGCGAGTAAGATTAAGGGGAACCCTAAGGTTTTTTACCAACATATTAAGAGTAAAAGGTTGGTCAAGGAGAGGGTGGGGCCAATTAGGGACCTAGGAGGAAATCTCATTGTGGAGGCAGAGGGCATGGCTGATGTACTGAATGAGTACTTCGCCTCTGTCTTCACAAAAGAAAAGGATACAGCCAATGCCATGGTATTAGAGGAGAGGGTAGGAGAAATGGATAGAATAATTATAACCAGAGAGGAAGTGCTAAAAAGGTTGACGTCGCTCAAGGTGGATAAGTCACCTGGTCCGGATGGGATGCACCCTAGGTTACTAAGTGAGGCACGGGAGCAAATAGCAGGGACTCTGGCCACGATCTTTCAATCTTCCTTGGACACAGGGGTCGTGCCAGAGGACTGTAGGATAGCTAATGTTACTCCCTTGTATAAAAAGGGGCAGAAGGACAAGCCTGGTAACTACAGACCAGTCAGTCTAACGTCGGTAGTGGGCAAACTTCCAGAGTCCATAATCAGGGACAAGGTAGATCTTCACTTAGAAAGATATAGGCTAATAAAGGACAGTCAACATGGATTTGTTAAAGGCAAATCTTGCCTTACAAATCTGATAGAATTTTTTGATGAGGTAACGGAATGGGTGGATAATGGTAGCGCAGTTGATGTAGTTTACATGGACTTTCAAAAGGCATTTGACAAAGTGCCACATGAGAGACTTATTATGAAATTAAAGGCCCATGGCGTAAAAGGGACAGTGGCAGCGTGGATCCACAACTGGCTGCGAGACAGAAAGCAGAGAGTTGTAGTGAGCGGCTGTTTTTCAGATTGGAGGGAAGTGAGCAGTGGTGTGCCACAGGGATCGGTTTTGGGACCATTGCTGTTTGTAATCTACATCAATGATCTGGACTTGGGTGTACGGAGTACAGTTTCCAAGTTTGCAGATGACACTAAGTTAGGGAGAATAGTAAACAGTGAGGAGGATAGTAGCCATCTGCAAGAGGATATAGACAAATTTGTAAAGTGGGCAGACACATGGCAGATGAAGTTTAATGCAGAGAAGTGTGAGGTGATGCATTTTGGGAGAAGAAATGAAGGGAGGCAATATAGGCTAGATAGTACAATTTTAAATGGTGTAAAGGAACAGAGAGACCTGGGGATTTGTGTTAGTGACTCGTTGAAGGTGGCAGGACAGGTAGACAAGGCTGTTAAGAAGGCATATGGGATACTAGGCTTTATAAATAGGGGTATAGAGTACAAAAGTCAGGAAGTGCTGACTAACCTCTATAGGACTTTGGTGAGGCCTCAGCTGGAATACTGTGTTCAATTCTGGTCACCACACTACAGAAAGGATGTGAAGGCATTGGAAAGGGTACAACGAAGATTTACTAGGATGGTGCCAGGATTGAGGGACTTCAGCTATGAGGAGAGGCTAGATAGGCTAGGGTTATTCTCTCTGGAGCAGAGAAGATTGAGGGGAGACCTAATAGAGGTTTATAAGATCATGAGGGGTTTCGACAGGGCAAATAGAGAAAAACTATTTCCACTCGTGGGTGAATCTGTGATTCGTGGTCACAGATTTAAAATAGTTTCAAGGCGCAGTAGAGGGGAGCTGAGGAGAATTTTTTTCACTCAGCGAGTTGTTCGAATCTGGAATGCATTGCCTGAAAAGGTGGTGGAGGCTGATTCGATAACAACTTTTAAAAGGGAATTAGATCTTTATTTAGGGAGAACGGGTCTATTAGGCTATGGGGAGCGGGCAGGGCAGTGGGATTGAATCGCTCTTTTCAAAGAGCCGGCACAGACTAGATGGGCCGAATGGCATCCTTTTGTGCCGTAAAATTCTATGATTCAAAAAAAAAAAAAAAGACTGTTGTTTTATTTTGGGAGTTTAGGCAACCTGGAATCATGGAATCATACGGCACAGAGGGAGGCCATTTGGCCCATCGGGTCTGCACCATCTCCGAAAAGGGCTGCGACAATTGAATCTGTAATTTACACCTGATGGTGTATTTCCCATTAAGTGCCACCTGCGGAAACTCAGTGCAGTGCTCAACAGTGTGAAAAAAAACAGACTGAGAGTTCTACATATATGAGCCATTCAGCCAAGGAAAGGATCATTTGCCTGCGTCCGGAACGCAACGCCCACTTTATCTCTCTGCGCTCGAGGGCCGTACCCTGCCTACCAAATTGCGTAGAATATTAGGCAAAAGTTGGCAAGAGGAAAGGTTTCGGAATTCGGCAAACCGGCAGACAGTCGTGGATTCGATGACAAGACTTTTTTTTCGAAGGGATTATTAATCCAGAAAAGTGATCTGCCAATTGACTAACAACAGGGTTCCTACTGACCGCTAAGTAGGAAGTGGGGGCGTGTGGAGTAAGGAGACTTGCCTAAGGTTTCGCCCTGCCCGGGATTTGAACCCGGTTCCAAGGCGAGTGTGCCAATCACAGCGGCAGCAATAATTTATGAGTAGCACCTCAGAGCATTTTTTTTGCAACACTCTAAAGGACAAAGTTCATTCTTGGATTGAGAACTTCCTGGGTTAAGAGGGAAAAAAACCCATTCAATGGAACTGGAACCTGCTGTCATTCATTAACATCTGGTGTGAGGTAAGGACACACAAAGGAGGTCATTAGGTTCTTGTAAAGATCAGGGCAGCGGGTTACAGGAACTGTCCCATCAAGAAACCAGGAAAAGAAACTGCTGAAGAAGATTAGGAAAAGCATAAACGGTGCATGTTACATAAAACAACAGATAAGGGAGTGACTTGCTGCTGTAATCTAATCTTGGTTCTCGATGAGATTTTGAAATGATTAGATTACAGCTGGGTATCTCAACAGGGCTCTCTACCTTGTTGGAACTCACAGTCCAATTCTCCCTGAGGGGCACTAAACAACAACAACAAATGATCCTTGTACAGCGCACTTCACCTCGGAAAGGTGTCCCAGGGCGTTATATAAATGCAAGTTTTTGTTGTTGCAACAACTTGTTGTTGACTCAATGTTAACTTCAGATTTGACACCCACGTCTCCCAACATCACCAATCCACAACCCCCCCCCCCCCCCCACCCCTCACCCCACACGTATGTTTTTGCGGAGTGAGCTAATCTGAACTTGGACATTGATGGAGGGAGGGAGGGAGGGAGACAGGATTGACCTAAATGCCCACTGGGGGGATTTTCCAACAAGCGTCCACATTCCTGATCTGTACCCGCTGGAAAATAATCAATCAATAATTACATTTATATAGCCTCTTTCACGTCGGGAGGATGTCCCGATGGTCAGGTCAGGATCAGAGCAGTGGGGGGGAGGGATCGGGGAAAGGAGAGTAGGAAAATTGACTGTATATTGGTGGGCGAAACGCGGCAGCCAGATTGCACACAGCAGTGTCCCACAAACAGTCATGCAAGTGGGGTTAGGGAAGAAAGGGGGGAAAGATGGCAAGGGGAGGGATTGGAGTAGTGGGAAGGACAGCAGGAAAACTAATAACAATAATAATAATCATAAGAAGAAGAAGAAGAATCCAAACATTCGATGCCTTTTGTGTCCGGGGGGAACGGACAGACGCCTGAGAGCGCTTCACAGGGTTTACTGTAAAGTGTAGCGACTGTGCGGTGAATTTGCAGGCAAACTGACTCAGAGATGAGCACACTGCCTGAGCCAGGCTGACGCTGCGTGTGAGAGTTGATTGTTGGGAGTGCCACGGCCCAGTGGTCAGCGAGCTCGCCTCACAAGCGAGAAGGACCCGTGTTCGATTCCCAGGTGGGGCGACACCCTAGGCAAGTTTGCTTGTTCCAAACGCCTCTGTTTACCGAGCAGTTTAAGTAGGTCACTCAGTCCACGACTGTTCGTGGGACAGGCACTGCTGTGCACAATTGGCCGCTGCTATCCGCCCACAAAATATACAGTCAATCCAATCTGCGGTATATTCCGTGAAGCACTTTGAGAGGTCTCAAAGACGTGATAATGATTACAATGCACTGGCCACCAGTGTTTGTTTTAATTTTAAAACTTGGCCTTTAGCGGAGTGGTGGATTGGGGGGGGTGGGGTGCGGGGGGAGTGGGGGAGGGGAGAGGGACAGTGTCTCACGCACATCCAGCAGCTAGTAAGTGTGAAGAGCAAGGTAACAGTAATATAATACTAATAATAATCCTTGCATTTGAAATCCGCTTTTCACATCTTATCGACGTCTCAAAGCGCGTCATGGAATTTTTTACTATAAAGCGAATTGACTGTTCTGTATATATTTGTGGGCGAAATGCGGCAGCCAACTGCGATTTTTTTGAACGGTGGGGGAGAGGGAGGGGGAAGCGGTTGTGGTGGAGGGGGCAGGGGGCGGGGGGCAGCAGCCAACTGCGTTTTTTTTGGACGGATTATTATCAGGGGTGTGGAGTAAGGAAAGGTTGCTCAAGGTTTTGCCCTGATCTGCCTGGATTCGAACACACGTCTCACGTTTGTAAGGCGAGTGCTCTAACCACTGAGCTACAGGAGCTCCTTGGGTAGCGCTGGGCTGAGCCTCGCTAATAACCACAATAGTTCCAGTTCGAACGTTCTCAGGTCTGTCATGGGGGAGCCCTCAGTGTTTCCATTTATTCATGTTCCCGCAAACAACGTGGCCTCTTTTCTCCCAGGCAGCAGTGAATCCAATTACTCTGCCACTGTGGTGAGAAAAGGCCCATCTTGGCGGGTGCGGGGGGGGGGGGGGGGGGGGGGGAGAAGGGATGAAAAACAAAGCTTGACCTGCAAGCAGAGTAGCGATTAGGTGGATGTGTCAGTTTCTGACGCTCCCTGATGGCGTTTAAGTCAGAGGAAAACAGAAGGCTCTGTCTCTCTATCTAAAGTCTCCACAAAAAAAATATTGTTTCTTTTTCTGTCTTTCGCCCCAGAAGGTTTCCGTCTCTCTCTCTCTCTCTCTCTCTTTCTCTTTCTCTCTCTGATTGTTAATGTGATTTCACTTTCACCCTCCCTTCCTCTCGCCTGCAGATGTAATGAAGCACAAAATGTCTCCTCTGGACACCTTTGACCCACTGGCCTCACTTCATTTACACATGAAATAAGAGATGAGAGTCTTCACTTCTCTCTGCTGCCCCCTCCCTCCCCCCCTCCCCCACAACCGCCTCCCCTTCCCTCTCCCACCACCCCCCCACCTCGCCAGTGCCTTGAATCGCACAATAAATTAAGGAGATTTTCTTTTGTAAGCACTTCAGAACCAGCAAGCCCTTACAAATGCCATGCTCGACTCACTGACTTCATTCCAAGTCCCATCTGTACAGAAACATTGGACTAGTCCCAAACATGGAACTAACAACAACAATATTATATTTGTATACTGCCTTTCACGTCAGGAGGATTTCCCAAGGCGCTGGACAGACTGTATTCCGGACGTGAGCTGGGGGCTAGGGATTGGGGAGGGTGGGAGGACAGTGGGGATGGAGGTTGATCGAAAGCACGGTCAAAGCAAAGTGACTTGAGGAGGGTCTTGAAGGAGGCAAAGGATGGGCTGAGGTGGAGGGACCACAGGATCGAGTTGCAGATTGTGGAGGCAGAATGGCTGAACGCCTGCCTGCCCGCCAATGATGGGGCGGGTGAGGCGGGGGAACGTGAAGCAGGCCAGAGCCCGCCGAGAGGAGGGAGCAGGCAGGTTAGTCGGCGATTAGGAGGTCGCAGAGGTAGGGGGGAGAGCAAGGCCATGGGGTGCTTTGAAGGTGAGGACCAGGATCTTGAACTGTATCCTCTGTGTGATGGGAAGCCAGTGGAGTCAGGCGAGGGTGAGGGTGATATAGTCACAGAGCCTAGTGTGGGAGGGGACACGGGCTGCAGAGTTCTGGATGATCTGCAGCCTGAGTTGAAGCACAAATTCAGCTTTAAGGGTATGATGCAGTAGCCATTACAGAGACCTGATTGCAAGATATGCAACAACAACAACAAATTAGATTATAGAGGCTTTCATGTCGGGAGGAGATCCCGAGGCGCTTGAGAAATCAGAAATCTTTATCACAAAGGGTGAAGAGTCAGTATTACTGACATTCCCCCAACTACTAGAATTTTACTAACCACACAACCGGCCATTTTAATGATTAATAAAGACACCAGAATTACCGTATCATATTTCATTGCGTAACATAGCTTCCCCCACAAAGTGTTTTAAGCAAGTCAATTTTGCAATGAAATGCGGCCCTAAATAATAATAATAATCCTTGCATTTGATATCGCTTTTTTCACATCCTCGAGATGTCTCAAAGCGCTTCATAGAATATGCCGTAAAGCGAATTGAACCGTGTGTTTGTGGGCGAAATGCAGCAGCCAATTGCACACAGCAGCGTCCCCACAAACAGTCGCGGATTGAAATGACCAATTTTATTTTATTTAATTATTTTTTTTAATTGAGGGATTATTATTAGGCGTGTGGAGTAAGGAAACTTGGGGTTTTTTTAATGCAAAAAGTAGCTAAAAGATACAACACTGACATTAAAATCTAGATGATGTAGAAACAAGAAAAAATTCAATTGTTAGAAATCTGTATAGATTAATCTGAACCTTAGCTTCTTAAACCAGACATAGAATAAATCGGACAATAATAATAAAAGTAATCCTTGCATTTGATATAATGTGCAGGACTGGTAGCTAAGTATTCCAGGCTATAAGATCCTTAGAAAAGATGGCGATTTGGGGAAAGGAGGAAGATATATGTGTATGTTAACATATTCATATTCACACATATATATGCTTACCTAGCTGTAACTATGAACCCAGTTGATAGTTGACTGGCAGATCAACTTTCCGTTAGTAATAATGTCTCCGAATAAGAATATTAATCTCAGAAAGATTACCTCAGAACAGATTTGGTTAGAAAACCCAATGCTGTTTGTATTGTATCTCATATTTGGTGCTCACACATCTACCCTTTGAAACTGCGGGGAAATTCCTGACTTTTAGAAAATGTCAGTGATTTGGTGTTAACATGGTAGATTAATACTGAATTCCTTTATCAACAAAGTGATATGGTAAGAGGCAGATAAAGAGATGGACGGTCAGAAAGACGGAGGCAGAGACAACAGGTAAATGAAATCCTGTAGCCAATTGGTTAGCCTTGCATTTGATTCCCAGGCAAAGCAAAACCTTAGGCATGTTTCCTTACTCCACAAGCCTCTGTTTACCTGGCAGTAAGTGGGAACCTGGTTGTCAGACGAGTGGCCGATCACTTTTAATAATAATAATCCTTGCATTTGATATCACGCTTTACACATGTTGAAGACATGAACAACACCAAACTTACATTTGTAGAGCGGCTTTCATGTTGGGAGGACATCCCAAGGCACTGGACAGTCAGGGGTCAGGACCCAAGCATGGGGGAAGGTGGGTGCAGGGTTGGATGAGGGAGGGCAGAGAGCTAGGACAGCGCTGAAGGCATGGTCGAAGACGGCTCAAAGCGCTTCACAGAATAGCCAAAAGTGAACCGACTGTCTAATTTGTGGGCGAAATTTAGCAGCCTATTGCGCACAGCAGTGTCCCACAAACAGTGGTGGATTGAGTGACCAAATTATTATGTTTTTTGTTCTTGAGGGATTATTATCAGGCGTGTGGAGTAAGGAAATTTGCACAACGTTTTGCCTGACCTGCCAGTCATCGAACCCAGGTCTTTTGTTTGGAAGGCAAGTGCTCTAACCACTGAGCTACAGGTCTCCACTATTTTCTTGGGGGTATTAATCGCTTAGAAAAACTCAATCAATTCACGATTGTTTAAGATGTGCACAATTGGCTGCCACGTTTCGTCACAAATATACAGTCAATCCACGTTACAGTGTATTCCGTGAAGCGCTTTGAGACGTCTCGAAGACGTGGTAAGACATTAGATCAAGTGCAAGGATTATTATTGAGGCCGAGAAAGAGAGACAGACAGAGAGACGTAAAGCTCATCCCATCTGTGTGCTGTGTGAACGTGGATCCCACAGGTTAAAGGGCAATGTTTCAAGTCACTGCACTAGTTAAGCTGCGTGCCGGCCCACATCAGACTACTGCCACATCAGGCCCCATGAAAGGGAGAGAGAGAGAGAGACAGAGAGAGGCTAATCACAACCACCAAAAAAATACCGTGAACAGACCTCCATGGGAACCAGAGAGGAGGAGTCACCTAGAGAGCTCTAAACAAGCCACTGAAATGTGTGGTGTCAGAGTGAGCCAGTCAGCCAAGCAAGAGAACACTTTTCCACTCTTTGTATGCCAGTGTCTGTCCACCTCAAGCTCTCCCCTTCCCTCACCCTCCCTCCCGCACTCCTAGTCCTTGGATCCCAATTCCCCGCGCACACCCCTCACACCCGTGCCTATAGTGGAGTGATCGTGAAATAGTTTGGAACAAAAGCCCCCACCACACCCTCCGCACCACAAAACAAATACTGTCCACGAGGCCAACTTTATCATAATTAACGCTTAAACAAATAATCCCTGCGTTTGATGAAGCTCCTTTCACTTTGGGAGGACATCTCAAAGCGCTTCACTGGGTTTCCTGCGGATCGCATCGATCGCGTATTTTACTGTCTCTCGTAACACGTTAGCAATCTCGCAAATCATCTCGTGGTGTCGGAACGCGGCTTAGAGTGGATTCCTTATGGAAGACTGTGGGACCCACAGAGAACCCACCAGTGGCCGACTGGCCATTTTAGATTTGACAAGGAGGGAATAAAGACACTGGCTGGTGCATCCCTAAACCCTGCACAGCACAATCCTGTTGGAATATTACAATGGACCTTCTCCCCGCCCCACACACCCCCACTCCCCCTATTTCAGCAAATGGGGCGAGGGGGGGGGGGAGCGGGGAGAAGGTCAGTCAGGGGCCCCGTTCCTGACTACCACCCTTAATAATTAATAAATAATAATTGTTGCATTTGATGAAGCGCTTTTAGACGTCAATACTATGTGAAAAGCGCTATATCAAATGCAACGATTATTATTTATTATTTTCACATTGTATCGACGTCTAAAAGTGCTTCACAGAATATACAGTAAAGTGAATTTGTGGGCGAAACGCGGCAGCCAATTCCGCACTGCAGCGTCCCCACAAACAGTCGTGGATAGAAATGACCGATTTTATTATTGTGCTTTTTTTGGAGGGATTATTATTAGGCGTGTGTGTGGAGTAAGGAAACTTGTCCAAGGATTTTCGCCCTGATCTGATCTGACTCTTCGATCATGCCTTTTGTTCCACCTCGAACTCTTTTACCTCCCCTTCGTGTTTCACCCCTTCCCAACCACTCCCCTCTCAGCTCGGGTCACACGCCTCCTGTGCAGCGCCTTGGGACGTCCTCCCGACGTGAAAGGCGCTCTATAAATGCAATTTGTTGTTGTTGTTGTTGTTGTTGGATTCGAACACAGGTCTCAAACCTCGGGCAACTTTCCTTACTCCACAGGCCTGATAATAATCCCTCCAGGAAAATCAATAATACTAAATTGGTCATTTCAATCCACGACCGTTTGTGGGACACCGCTCGCTGTGGCTGCCGCATTTTCACCCACAAACAATTCACTTCACAGTATCTTCTGTGAAGTGCTTTGAAAAGTGCTTCATATCAAATGCAATGTTATTTATTCATAGAGCAAGATTACAGTTTAATAATAATTTTTTGAGGGTTTATTCTTAGGCGTGTGGAGTAAGGAAATTTGCCCGGGTTTTTTTTTGCCCGGCCTGGATTCGAATGCAGCTCTCACGCTTGTGAGTGCTCTAATCACTGAGCTACTGCACTCCACAATGAGAGTTAGCCCCATTTTTTTTTTGGTGGGGGATGGGTGGGAGGCAACCAATTCAGAGAGTGTAAAAGCAACACAAACAAGTTAATCTCCAGTATTCTTCTTCTTCTTCTCTGATGCTGAGAGACCGAGGCAGCAACAATGTACATCCATGGAGCAATGCTCTACCTGGTGGCTGCTGCGAGAACTGGCAGCTTTATAATAATACGATATGGGTAAGGAACACCGGGAGAGATCATATAAAATCATCTTCCCGGCGACATTAGCTTCAGATTGATTATTATCCAGGGGCAAATGGCCTGATATTGACATGTGGCTTTTCCCGGTTGCAATAAGAATCAATGAAATTCAACTCGTCATAACATCACAATTCGCCATAGTTGCTTGATGGAAAGAAACTTGAGCAATAGCTTTTTAATAGCGGGTATCATGAGATCTAAATTCGTGTAATTAATAATGAATAAAATTGGCCATTTCAATCCACGACTGTCCGTGGGACACTGCTGTGCGCGTTTCGCCCACAAATACACAGTCAATTCATTTGATAGCGTATCCTGTATCCTTTGAGGCGTCTGGAAGACGCGAAAAGCGCTATATCAAATGCAAGTATTATTAGTATTATTATTATCCTCACAAGATGAGGATCTGACGAGGATTTCCACAAACATTGAAATATCTACCGTGATCTTTCTAAGGTATCTTTGCGTTTAGAATAATAGAATAATCCTTGCATTTGATATAGCTCTTTATCACGTTGTTGAGACGTCCCAAAGTGCTTCACAGGGTTTTACTGTCCTTACATGGGACTGGGTGTTCTGCAGGTGACGAAGGCAGTCAACTTTCAGACACCCATGTCCCACAAACAGCCAAAAAGTGAATAATAACCATTCTTGCATTTGATATAGCTCCTTAGCACATCGTTGAGCCGTCTCAAAGCACTTCACAGAATGTATTGTCAAGTGGATTGGCTGTGTCTTTTGTGATTAATTTGATCGTTTTGTAGTTCCCCAAAATGTTTGCATGAATCCAGTCGTTTAAATAATAACTTTGTTTCGTGAAAAACCAAGCGAATTCGGCTGGTGAACTCCGGCCAATCGAGGCGAGGGACATCAGCGGAATGCTTTTCTGTCTTTTTCCCACCCAGCGTCAGCATAAAAGAGCTCTCAAAACAGGTGCACACAACCCACAATCGGAACAAAGGAAAGAATTTGCCTTTTTAACAGCGCTTTATGCATCGCAACGTCTCAGAGGGCTTTACAGTAATTCTTGTCCGACAATGTAAACCTCCCTCTACACAGCCTTATCGGCAGCTCCGATGATAGAAATAGCATGGGTAGGTACACTCTACCATGTCTCTAATCTTTCCCCGACACGGTGTCTCAACCACAACACGTGGCTCCTGAATGTTTCCGACACAGACCGTTGCGCCAACTCAGTACTGATTTAATAATAGTCATTTCATTTGATAGAGTGCCGTCCAGCTCAGGAGGACGTCTCATCAGATTTACCATGAAGTGCGGCGTCCCCCACAAACAGTCGTGGATTCAAATGACCAATTTTTATTATTGTGTGTTTTTTTGGACGGATTATGATTAGGCGTGTGTGTGGAGTAAGGAAACTTGCCTGAGATTTCGCTCTGACCTGCCTGGAATCGAACCCTGGCCTCTCGCTTGTAAGGCGAGCGCTCTAACCACTGAGCTACAGGACGTTTAGAGTGCTACCACCTGAGCCAACTGACCTTGCTGATTACTGTCTTGTGCTGTGTTTCAAATGTGCCTCTGTACTACACGCTGGTTCAGGAACTGGTTCAGATCTGCCCCACACAGCTCCAACCTGACGTGAAGACAACAATACAATTGGGCTTTGCACATTACGGTAAGAAATAACTGCAGCCCAACGAAACTATTCCAAAGCACGTCTCATTGCTTCGTACGTCAGCCTGGCTCACCTGGTACACGCTCGCCTCCGAGTCAGAAGCCCGTTGGTTCAAGGCCCACATCGGGTCTTTGAACACATGGAGCCTGACTGACACGCCAGTGCAATGTGGTTGAGTCGTGGTGTTGCTTTGAAGGAGGTGCCATCCTTCAGATTAAATGTTAAACCGATATCGGTCTGGGCCTGTTTGAGTGGATGTTAAAGATTCCATGGCGCTCTCTGAAAAGGAGAAGTGAGTTTCTCCTGATGTCCCAGCCAACAATCTTCCAAATGAAATTGGTCGTTCGCTTCATGCCTGTTCGGTAGACTTTGCAGTGCGCGCATTGGCTGCCGGGTTCGGCTACCAAATGCACAGTCACTACATTTCACAGTTAATCCTGCGATGGACTTTGGGGCTTTTTCTCGGCGTAAAAGGTGCTGCAGAGAATTCGCTTTATATTTTGAGACGTCTGGAAGACGTGGATGGTGCTAAATCAAATGCGAGGATTAATCTTCTTATCATTCTCATTATTTTATTAAATGTGAGGGCCAATATATTATTTCACTGGGAACCCAGGCATACCGCCAAGGTAGTAGTTACATTTTAAGCAGGAAATAGATTATTAAATCTACCTCATGAGATTAGACATATGGGCCTTTGGGGAGTTGAAAAGAAAATACAAGTAGCGACAATGATTTATATCCAAATGGTAATAAAACTATTTCAAACAATTGGCAATCACAAGTTAACTTTCAAACCTGACTCCTTGCCAAGACTAACACATATTTTCCCCATAGATCTTACAAAGATTGTAATAAAACTTTAATGGCTATTCATTGCTAACTGCATTAACATCTGCTAGAATCATTGCAGCTACCTGCTTCTGTGCTTGTTTTTATTTATTTGGAAGGGGGTGGTGTCAATTTTCTATCCTCCCAAAGTTTTAGCACCTAGTCATTATACAGTCACAGGCAAACAAAATCTGAGGCATGTTTTCTTAGACCACACGTTCTCTGTTCTCTTACTTTGTGGTAAGTAGGAACCTGTTTTTTAGTCGATTGGTAGATCAGGGGTAATAATCCCTCCAAAAAATTGATTGCTCAATCCGCGACTGTTTGTGGGACACTGCTGTGCGCAATTGGCTGCCATGTTTTGCCCCAAAAATATAGTTAATCCACTTTTCAGTACATTCCGTGAAGCGCTTTCAGGCTGTGAGACGCCGTCCGGGTGGAGGGCACTATATATAAATCGAAGTTGTCGTTGTATCTCAATGATGTGATAAGGCGCTAGATCAAATGCAAGAATTATTATTATTATTGTACAGAAACCCTGCAAGAAAGCTGGGAGTGCAGGACTGAGCTCAGCAGCGCTGCCTCTCCTCCATCAAATCAATAATAAGAATAATCCTTCCATTTGATATTGATATGTCATGAGGCCATCTCAAAATGCCACATAGGATTTACTGTACTGACAAGTATGACAGCCAATTTACAATGTCCCAAATAGTCGTGAATTGAGTGATCGATTTTAACTGGGGGAATGTTATCCGGGGACAAACAACACACACGGGAAGAATAACCACCTCAAGGTGATGTGCCAGGGTTGATCATAGTAATGAAGCTCATTAGTGGAGTCCTATAGCTCAATGGGCGAACCTTCAGTCACTCTGCCCCATACCTCTGGAATTCCATCCCACAGTCCCTCCACCTCACCCACCTCCCTGGCCTCCTTCAAGTCCCGCCTCAAGACCCTCCTCTTAGACGGTCCCATCGGTCATCCCAAATCCTCCACTTTCCCTCAGGCACTGGCAGCATCAGGGTCCTCTCTCCACCTCTCAAAGCCAGTCAGGAACTTTGATGTCTTGTTCGACGCTGAACTATCCTTCCTCCCCCACATCCGCGTCATGACCCATACTGCCTTCTACCACCTTTGCAACATCGCCAGACGCCACTACTACATCACCCTTCAGGCTACTGATACCCTTGTCCAGGCATTCGTCACATCAAGGCTTGACTATGGAAACTCCTTCCTCGTCGGCCTTCTAGGCTCTTCCCTTCACAAGCTGCAGATCATCCAGAACTCTGCAGCTCGTGTCCTCACCCGCACCAACCTCCGCAAAGACATCACTCCCACCCTTGCCTGGCTCCATTGGCTCCCCATCCCCCATAGGATCGAATTCAAGATCCTTATCATCATTTTCGAGGCCATTCATGGCCTTGCCCCCTTCTTTCTCTCTGACCTGGTATCCCCCTATGAACCTCCCCACCCACTCCGTTCAGCGAGCTCCGTTCTGTTCCATGTCCCCCACCCGACCCGCCCTACCATCAATTCAGCCTCTCTGCTCCCACACTCTGGAACTCCAGCCCACAGACCCTTCACCTCGCTTCCTCCCTTGCCTCCTTCAAGGCCGGTCTCAAGACCTTCTCTTCGATCATGCCTCCTAATGCCCTCCCTCCCCTCCTAACTCTCTCCCTCCCCACTTCCCTGCCCCTCCCAATGACTGTCCAGCGCATTAGGAAGGCACTATACACGTGTAATTTTTGTTGTTGTTTTTGTTGTCATGCTCCCAAGGTAACATGTTCGGCAACTCAATGTCAGAATTCAGCTCACTCTCTCTTTATGGAGCCCTGTAGTTCTGTGGGTAGAGCACTTGCCTTACAAGCAAGAGACCTGGGTTAAATTCCAGTCAGGGCAAGCTTCCTTCTTCCACATGCCTAATAATCCCTCAAAAAAAAGAATAACAATTTGTTCAGTTAATCCATGTCTGTTTGTGGGACACCGCTGTGTGCAATTGGCTGCCACATTTCGCCCTCAAAATATACAGGCAATTCATTTTATAGTATATTCCGTGAAGTGCTTTCAGACGTCTAGAAGATGTGAAAAGCGCTATATCAAATGCAATGATTATTATTATGATTATGGCGGTCTCAGTAGTCCAGTCCTGAGTCAGGTAGGACCCTTTACTCCAAGGCATTGCTGAAGACAGCACGGCCAGCCTGGATTTGGAAGGACAGAGCAGTCACTGGGGACAGCGAATCCTCCCATTTGTTTCCTGTTAACCCTGCATCCCAAAGCCCTAACAGGTCCAAGATGGTCAACAACAACAGCAACTTCGATTTATACAGCGCCCTCCACGCCGGACAGTATCTCAGAGCGCTTCACAATAGCGGATCCCGGGACCGAGCCAGGGGCAGAAAGGTGACCAAAGGCACGGTCAAAGAGAAAGGTCTTTAGCTTAGAAAATGAGAAAAGAGGGGGCAAGACGAAGGTAGTGAGGAAGGGAATTCCAGAGCCTCAGGGCATAGTGGCTGCCGAGGGTGGAGCGGAGGATTCGGGCGACACGGAGGAGGCCAGACCCAGTGGAAAGAAGGTAACGGGTGCTGGCTCCCACCCTCTTTTCTCAGTTTCAGGTCCCAGCTGAAGACCTTTCTCTTCGACCGTGCCTTTGGTCACCTGCCCCTGGCTCGGACCCAGGATCCGCTCTAGTGAAGCGCTCTGAGACGCCGTCCAGTGTGGAGGGCGCTGGATAAATCAAAGTTGTTGTTGTTGGTAGTATCTGGGATGTGTCCCTCCAGGGGGAGGAGGAGGTGAGTGTGTACATTCCATGCCACAGCACAAACCCGCCCAATTGTGCGTCAAACCGTCCAAATCCGCTCAATTGAGCGTCAACCACGCCTAATTGGGCGTACAACCACCTGAACCAGCCCAATTGGACGTCAAACCCAACCCAACCCGCCCAATTAGGCGTCAAACACGCCCAATTGGCCCACGTGATCACAGAACGCAGCCGCCCAATCACCCGTCGCGCTCTCCCGGCGAGCACCGCGACATCTTGCGTCACAAGATGGCGGCGATGGGCTGGGGGCGGCTTCTCCTCCGCAGGAGCCTCGGGGGTTCCCGTCACTTCTCGGCCGCGGCGGCGGCTCCGGAGCATCAGAGCGGTGAGTACCGACGGCGTTTGAGGAGGGGAATGACAGAGAAACAGGAGGGGAGGGATCCCCCGGGGGGAGCGGCCGCGGCCTAGCCTGTGGGTGTCAGCCAGGCCTCGGGCTCCGCTAGTTGCAGAAGCCGCTGTCTCGGCGCTTCCTCTTCGGGCGGGAGAGAGGGAGAGGGCACCTGCCTGTCTGTCTGTCTGTGCCCCGTTGATGGAGTGGGCTTCTTACCCAGGTGTGATTAGCAGCGGGTGGCTTCAAGGTTACAAGGTCACCCCCCCCCCCCCCACACACACACACACACACACATACATGTTCGGTCACCTCTCTTTGAATAGCCCTCAACTGTGACAGAAGCTCATCTCCTCGACCTCTCGATGAGCACCTCTGTCTGTCTATACCCTTTTGCCCGAGTGACACAAATTACATTTATTCTCCCACCTTTCATTTGGGGAGGACATCTCATCGCTCATTTTGTTCAAGATCCTTGTAATCTATTGCTCTCCCAAACCACACTTTCCTCACTATCCTCTGTTTTTGCACCAGACGCTTCCTCATCTCAGTTACTTTAACCTTCACTATAACCCTCGATGCACCATCTCCGCTGATTTCTGTGCTGTTTTCTTCTTCCTCCATGACAGCTCTCCCACCAACATCCACAGACACTTTGATATGGTCATTATTAATAACAATAATCTTTACATTTGATACAGCACATTTTACATCTTCTGGACGCCTCAAAGCTCTTCGTAGAATGTGCTGTAAAGTGAATTGACTATCTCCGCCAATATCTCACCCCAAAAGTCGACAGAACACTGGACCGTGCCTTTGTCACCTCTTGGCTGGACTGTTCCAATGCCCTCCTCGCCGGTCTTCCCAGCGCCACCATTCACAGAATCCAGGTTGTCCAAAATTCAGCCGTCCGCATTCTCACCCGTACCACACTCCGCTCCCCGATTACCCCAGTCCTTGCCAGATTTCACTGGCTCCCTGTCTCGGAGCGGATCGATTTCAAGCTCCTCACTCTTGTATTGAAATTCCTCCACTTTTCTGCACCCCCCCCACACCCCCCCCCCACCACCTCTCTGACCTCTCTCTTCTCACAACAGGACCCGTTGCCCTTGCTCTACCAGGTCTGGCTTTCTCTTTGTCCACGAATCTTCCGTTCCACTGTCGGCAGCCGTGACTTCAGCTACTAGGCCCCGAGGCTCTGGAACTCCTGTCCTCACACACTTCGCCTCGGCCCCTCCTTTCCCATTTTCAGGTCACGGCTAACGACCTTTCTTTTCGACCGCACTTTTGATCACCTTTTTCCCCCCCCCTCCCCGAGCTCGGCTTCCATTATTGTGAAACACTCCGAGACGCCGTCTGGCGTGGAGTGATGGCGCTATGTAAATCAAATTGTTGTTCTTGTTTGTGGGCGAAAACGATGAGCCTCAACTTCTTTCAGGTTTAACACAGACAAGATGGACCCTCCGTGGCTCCTACTAAAATGTTTCCATCTCTCTCAAACCTTCCTGGCCTCTCGTCGTATCACTGAACAGTGTGCGGCCTTCACTGACATCAATCAATCAATCAAAACTTACAATTATATAGCGTCTTTCACGTCGTGAGGACGTCCCAAGGCGCTGAACAGTCAGGTAGGGACAAGAGCAGTGGGGGAGGCGGTCGGGGCGGGATGAAGAAGAGTAGGAAAATTGACTGTATAATTTGTGGGTGAAATGGGTTCGATCCTCATCCCTCTGTTTTCAAAAGGTGCCCAAAAAAAGCCCACTTTTGACCACTGCCTTCTGGGACATGGCGCAACCATTTCTGTAAAGAGCTGTAAGATGTTGCTGTCAGTGAACGGTGCTGTGCAGGTTGCTATGATGCGTGTTGGCGGTCTAGAATAACAACAGGAAATAACAAATGACACTTGGACAGCGCCTTTCACATCAGGCGGACGCCCCAAGGTGCTGGACATTCAGTGTTGCTGAGCTGGGGTTGGGATTGGGGAGGATGGAGTGAAGGGAGGTGACTAAGGAGGGATTGAGGCAGAGGGATTGCGGGATGGAATTCGTAAGGATACAGAGCATTGTCTGTATCCTGTGCCCAGCCTTCAGTGGCTGAAGGCTGAGCACAGGATACAGACAGATTGATATGGGGTTAGGAGGTCCCAGAGGTTGGGAGGCGGGGGCGGGCAAGGTCATGGATAAAAGTGAGGACCAGGATCTTGAATTTAATCCTCGATGGGAAGCCAATGGAGTCAGGCAAGAATGGGGAGAAAGATGCATGGAGCTTGGTGCGGGAGAGGACAAGGACTACAGAGTTTTGGATGATCTGCAGCCTGAGATAGAAGCACAAATTCATGTTAAAAGGTGTGATTCATTTTAAAAGCCATTACAGAGACCTGGTTACAAGATGGGCGGGACTGGATGATCTGAGGCATTTAGAGGGAGGAATTGAGGAGGCCGACAAGCAGGGCATAGTCTAGTCTAGACGAGATGGATGAGAGTATCAGCGGCCTGAAAAGGGGATTCAAAGAGAGAGGGAATGGCGAGAAACAAAAGGGCAAAGCTGGGATGCAACGACGAGTACAACAATTTGCGTTCGTCTCAAATACATTCAGCTGATCTATTCTGTCAACTTGTTTTCACAGCTCGTATGTGGAAGATACTTTCCTTTGTGGTCGCTCTTCCCGGTGTGACTGTCTGTATGTTGAACACCTACCTGAAATCGCAGGAACACTCTCACGAAAGACCAGAGTTTGTTCCGTATACCCACCTCCGAATTAGGAGCAAAGTGAGTATTGACTATGGAAGGGATTACCAAAAAGCCCTGAGCTGATGTGGATGTATCGCTGTACAGTACCGGCTATAGTTATTGGATATGAAAGAGCTTGGCCTTTTTGTAGAGCAGTTTGATGTCTGGCTCAACCTGCTTTACATGTAATTATTTCGAAGGCAAACTCGTTTGCTTTTCATATCAGGAGTGCCCACAAAGAGCAGTAGGCTGAGTCACCAGTTACCATGGAGATCAGTCAGTAAGGTCTAATATATCCACAAAATATCCTGGATATTTTGTTATATTTGGGGTTTCATTTCTGTACTAAATAAACAAAAATTGATTGTTTGGGGGCGGAGCAAGTGGGGGGTAGGAACTGATTCAAAAGTAAAATTTGTATCACGACTTTGTTATGTACATCAAAAAACTGAGCCAGGTAACAATGCAGCTCCAGGATCTCCAGCAATAAATGCGAGTAATTCTGGTTCGAAGTGGTGAATAACCTGTCCTGAAGCACATTCAGTAGGTCCTGCTCTGCCCTTAAGGCTACCTGTGCAATGGGATAGGATTCAGATTCTAATAATAATATTATGCAGTAGTTAGAGCATTTATCACGTCATTCAGACATCCCAAAGCCTTCACAGAATGTGTTATACATTATATAGTTTGGGACACAAAATGTCAAGCGACTGCTGGGATGGTAGAAGGTGAACAAGACGGACATTGGTCTTCTTTTGTCTAGCAAATCCTTAAGTGAATTCACGTGTGCGTTTTGTGGGCGAGTGTGAGGCTGTCGATTCTGAAATGTCTCTAGTCGATTGATTGTTTGTGCTAAGCAGTGGTTTTTTTTTACAATTCCTCCACAGCCATTCCCTTGGGGAGATGGGAACCACTCACTCTTCCACAATTCTCACACCAACCCTCTGCCCACTGGATGGGAAGGAGACGATGAGCACTGATTGATGTGTCGGGTGCCGCCGGTTTGTGGACCACTCCATGGAGCTTTCCTTCCATTGTTTGCGCAGCTGAATTGTTTCCAATACAATAAACTAAATTAAGTGTTGACCATCTTCCAATTGGGTTGACACCATAATAAAAATGAACACAAAAAGTTTGACGGGTTTGACTGCTTTTGTGGGACGAAGAGTTGGGGTGTTTTGAGTAACATTGAAGAGCTAGTAGAGTGAAGGGGAAAAGAAACCCTTCCAAAGATGGATTACTTTTCTTGACTAGTGTACTCAGTACAGTTGAAAATCCCGTCAATAATCCTGTACAAACTCACAAGGTGAGAATTGCCACTTGCACCAGGGAAATGGAAAGTCACTAATCCTCAAATTGTATCACCACATAAATCACTGGACACACTTCAGGCATCTATTGCTGAGCAGGCTTTGGGGGTCCGATGTTTATTTAATTCGCAATCCGAAAGGGAAACGTTTGTTCCCTGTAATGAGAAGTGACACTTTGTGCTTCTGTATAGAGGATTGGGGGCAGACGTAAGTCTTTGTTATCAACAACAACATCCATTAAAATAGGGAGAAACATTGGGACAAGTTTCCTTACTCCACACACCTCTGTTTACCGAGCAGCGAGTAGGAACCCAGTTGATTTGGTGGATCACTTCTCCGGGGATAATCCCATCAAAAATAAATAATAATAATTTGGCCTCTCCCCACATTGACTGTCTGTGGGGGGACGCTGCTGTGCACAATTGGCTGCCGTGTTTCGTCCACAAAATATTCCGTCAATTCATCTTACAGTAGAGTCGGAAGCGCTTTCTCCTGCCGACCAGAGCCCTCGGGGGGGGGGGGGGGGGGGGGGGGGCGGGGGGGGGGGTTAGAGTGTTTCCGGCAGGGCAAGAGTTTGGGGGAAAGCTGCAAGTCTAGTAGCCGTACGGTTTGCGTTACCGTAGACTCCAGCGGCATCCGGGAGCCAGGGTGTGGCTCAGCGGCAGGACTTCTCCCCACCCGCACGGTGCGTGGCTGCCCTTCGGGGGGGTAAAGAGTCCGTGCGGAAACCGGTCACCGCGACCACGCAGGGGATCCAAACCACACTGAGGATTGCCTGAACCCACACAATGGGACAGAGAGAGAGAGAGAGAGAGATTGTTGGCATAGACGCTGGCAATGCTCTCACATACAGTACAACACGGGGTATCTATGGGGTTACACGGTGTATATGGGGATATACAGTATATGTAGGTTGGGCTGGTAGGGAGGCGGGGGGGGGGGGGGGGGGGGGTGGAGAGCAATCCTAGTGAGGGGGGGGAACAACAATAAAATAGAACACAAACAAATTGATCGATTGACTGGTCCATTGGACGGGAGTTGGTGTGAACTAGTGACTGGTGTAAGGCAGACTCTCAGAGCCCGGATAGCTCAGTCGGTAGAGCATCAGACTTTTAATCTGAGGGTCCAGGGTTCAAGTCCCTGTTCGGGCGATACTTTTTTTTTCTGTCGCTCGGGCACCGACATTAAGGTTGTTAAAAACGGCGCTTTCACTCGCAGCTGAGCCGCTGGCGGTCGTTATTGAGGACGGGGACTCCCCGGAGGAGAGGCGGGAGGGGAATGAGGAAGATGCTAGCTCTGCTCCAGCTAGCACGGGAGGCGCCGCTCACAGCCCCCAGGCAGCCTCCCGTGCTAGCTGGAGCAGAGCGGTCACGGCTGCAGAGGGGGACTGCAGTACCCGCGGGGCTCCAGCAGGGGGTGATCATGCTGGGGCAGCCAGATCGCTGACAGGCAGGCAGACAGCACGTGGTATACAGGCCAGGTGCCAGTATCAAACGTGGCCGCCTCCTAAAGTGAGTACCACAGTGACTGCCAGTATCTCGTCTCTCTCACGGGTGGAGAGCCAACCGTTTACTATGGGAAGCTTGGGAAGGGTTGGTTGTGCCGGTTGCCAGTATCAAATAAGGGCGGGGAAGGCTGAGAAGCGGGTGGGGGGGAAATTGTACCGGTTGCCAGTATCAAACATGGCGCCGCTCTTCCTGGCATCGATCGTCATGGTGACGCGGGTGGCGTCAACTTGAAGCGCCCGCCGCCTCTAGCAGCAAGGACCCCGCGGAGCGGTGGGGGCAGGATAGGCCTTGGAGTGGACCCCGGTCGTGCCTGATTCCAACTCTACCCCGAGGCTCCCCCTGTCAGGGCAGGCCGGGGCCCTGTCAGGATGAACAGCGTGGGCGCCGACTGCTCGGAGCTAAAGCGGGTCTACGATTTGTGCTTCAACCGCTGGTTCGCGGAGAAGTTCCTGAAGGGGGGAGCGGTCTGGGGAGCCGTGCGCCGAGCTCTTCAAACAGTATCAGGAGTGTGTGAAGGTGAGGCCCCGGGCCCCCGGCTCTGCCCTGGGTGTGAGACAATGATACTATTGTATTATTAGTAGCAGTAGAGGTTGTTGTTGTCCGCCAGTGTTAAGCGCTCTGAGACGCTACCCTGCGTGGAGGGGGGGAGGGGTGGGGGGCGATATACAGTAATGAATTGTAATAATGATAATAGTGTTTGATTATGGAGCCGGGTGGCGTCTCCCAGACGGCTCAAAGCCGCCTCACGGGATGACGATGGTGACTGTAGCGTCTCCGATATGTTTCCAGGGTTAATATATTTCCGCGGTGTTTGGCTGGAGTTGGACGCCAGCAGACGGTGACCTTCCTCTGGTGACCCCCGACACCCCCCCCCATCCCCGAGGTGTCCCCCCACCCCATCCCCGAGGTGTGTCCCCCCCCCCCCCCATCCCCGAGGTGTCCCCCCCCCCCATCCCCGAGGTGTCCCCCCCCTCCCCCCCCGAGGTGTCCCCCCCTCCCCCCCCCCCCCGAGGTGTCCCCCCCTCCCCCTCCCCGAGGTGTCCCCCCCTCCCCCCCCCCCCCCATCCCCGAGGTGTCCCCCCCCTCCCCCCCGAGGTGTCCCCCCCTCCCCCCCCCCCGAGGTGTCCCCCCCTCCCCCCCCCCGAGGTGTCCCCCCCCCCCCCCCCGAGGTGTCCCCCCCCCCCCCGAGGTGTCCCCCCCCCATCCCCGAGGTGTCCCCCCCCCCA